>JANHFX010019745.1:94510-111845 GCA_027560015.1 Chloroceryle amazona
GTTGGAGTCGCTCTTCCGACAGCAATAACACAAAAAGGCTTTTTTCCCCCTTTCGGCGCTGATTGACACTTATTTACCTGCTGGAGAAGGGGCGGGGGGGGGGGGGGGGGGATTTGAATGCCCCTGTAAAAAATACAAAAAAGAAAGGTTGTGGAAAACCTGACATACAAGGAGATATAAAGAAAGGGAAACCAGTTAGGCTGAAAAGGTGGGGGAATCACTATGGATAAAAAGGATATTGTTATCTGATCTCTGTACATACTAGATACAATGCTTAAATTGCAGCAAGAAAACCTGTCAGGAGTGAATGAGATACAGTTCATCTGGATGTGGAACAAGGGAATGGACCTGTGGTCCATTCCAGCTTTATTTTCTATCATTATCTGTGCTCCTCAGAACTCATGGGTCAAGACATCCTCCTGCTGATCAGTGTACAAAGCCAGGAGAAATAGGATTTGGTTCCTATTTTGTTCAAGCTAAAGAGTTTCCTCACAAAACAATATTATCTTTGTTTAGCCTCGGGTCCTAAACATCCAAACAAACAAAACAAAACAAAACAAAAGTAAAAAATAACCACAACTGAACAATGGAACAGAGAGTAACTCTACAAAAGGAAAGTCAGTATTAAAATGCATTAGGCAGAGAAGCAGAGACTCTATTAAATTTATTGCTTGGTTTCAGGACTTGGGAAGACTCTCTTCATTTCCTGTACCTCTTGAGTATTTACTATGTCCCCTATGAGCTAAGTCTTCCAGAGTCATTTTAATGTCATGTTCTAAGCACTTCTGAATTGTAAATCATCGATTTTTATCTCCTCCTTCCAATCAATGCAAAGATATTTATGCTGAACACATAAAAGCTCTTGACACTATAGAAAAACCAATTACTCCCTGCAAGACGTTTGCTTTGGGTCATTGACATCATGGAATTATCCTTTACACTTTGCACATGCCTGCCATTTACAGGAAAGCAGCATGACCTTGCCTGCCTGAAGTTTGCAACCCTGCAACCTGGCAAAGAGACGCAGCAAGAGCTTGCAGCAGGGAGAGCCATCCCTGGCACGGGGAGCACCTGAACTGAAAAATGTGAAAGCTGGGAGAAATCATGAAATAGAAGCAGCTTTCGCACCAGTGCCTCTCCTGTGCTTGTACCAGACATTGCTTGCTGTCAGAGACAAGATGCTGGCTAGAATAGATCTTTCTTCTAACAACTGCAGTCATGCTTTACTCCACAGCCCAAGGACAGACTGGAAAACTTCATTATCTCTCCATGTTTGCCAGTGCTTGAAGGATGGGCCCAGCATCCATCCTGTCAGTGCGCCAGGCTGATCCTTCTGTCTATTCCCACTCCTACACACTGGGCTAGTGATGACTGTCCTTAAACTCCAGGGCAGACACACACCAAAGCACGTGCAAGCTCCTCTTAGAGCAATTGTCTGGAGCACACCATGACCCCTTTACGCTTGGCCACCCTAGTTTCTTTCTCTTGAATAATGCTGCATCCTTCCCAAATGCAATCAGGGCACTGGGCACAAAAATATGAAGCACACTTGGATGGCTCCCCAGCTCCATGCTACTGGCAAGACAGGTTTATGGGATGAGCCAGGAACAAGCCCTTTTATCTTGGCAAAACTGCAACTGACTTGTCAAATCTCTGAGTGGTTTCTGTGTTCAGGACACCTACCAATCCTGCTCTTGCATCTTATTCTTCTAGCAGCAGCAATTTGCACCTTTGTGGCAAAGCACCGTTGAGTCTGTGCTTCCTGGAAAGGACCCACCATCAAAGGATCTTCCCGGAGGTGCAGTCTCCCCAGCCTCAGCATCACACTCTCTCTCTCCCATGTCACCAGCTCGGCACTGAAAAGGTTTCCTGCCATGCTGTGACTGCTACATGGATGTGTCTTGGCATCACACAACTCAATGCTTGCTTCCTCACAGATTAGACAGGACAGTATTTTTCCCAGCACTAAAACAGGGAACAGTGTGGCTGGGGATTAAAATAATTTACTTCTAGAATATTAGCATTAATTTTGTAATCGCTTAGAATTAGGTTGAATTGAAACTTCTTTTACTTTGATTAGCATCAGTAACTTGCTTAGCATGAGAGCTGGATTTACTGAAGCCTTAGGCCACAAGCAGTGAACTCACGCTCAACTTACGCACTGGAAAGCCTTGAGACCCTACATTCTGTGAAAAATAAAGTAGCCCCATCTGTCAGCAGAAGCTGCATCTTGAGATAAGAACAAGAATAACCAGCCTGGAGACAGAGAAAGGCTCCAATGAAGAACAAGATGACCTCAGACCCAAACATTGCTATTGGACCAAACCATCGTGTGAGGGGAAGGGAACTTGATTGTAAGGATATAACTGCCCAGGGATTTCCTTGCTCAGAGTCTCTCTCCAGAGGCTCCCAGCTTGAGATGAAATAAACCCTCTCAGTAGCAGAACCCAGGGTCCAAACTCTTCCTTTTCTTAGAGGGAGTTGTTTTTTTATCTCTTGTCAAAACTGGAAGAACTCAGTCAAGTTCAGTGCAGATTGCCTCTATTAACACAAATGACTCTGGGAACAGAGGACAATAAAAAGCCCCACTGTGTTTAAAAACTGACAACTGCACTTTTGACTCAAATTTTAAGAAAAAAAAACTTGTTTCCCCCTTCCCTGTTATTCATCCACTTATGAATACCTGGAGCATTGGGCAGTCAAATAAATGGTATGAGAATGCCAAGCAGATACTGAGGGTAGAAGTGGGAGTACAGAAGAGGTCCCTTATTTTAAAGGGGTTGACAGAGACACAGTTTTGGTTGGGATAGTTAATTTTCTTCCTGGTAGCTGGTACAGTGCTGTGCTTTGGATTTAGTATGAGAATACTGTTGATAACATACTAATGAGTTTAGTTGTTGCTAAGTGGTGTTTATACTAAGTCAAGGACTTCTCCTGCCCTGCCAGTGAGAAGGCTGGAGGGACACAAGAAGCTGGGTGAAAGCCAGGGGCTGCTTCTCAGCAACTTACTAGGCATCAGTCGGTGAGTGGTGAGCATTTGCATTATGTATCACTTGTTTTGTATATTCTAATTATTTTTATTATCATTAATACCATTATTATTACTTTCTTCCTTTTCTATCCCATTAAACTGTCTTTACCTCAACCCATGAGTTTTACTCCCACCCCAATTTTCTCCCTTATCCTTCCAGGAGCTGGAGTGAGTGAGCAGCTGTGTGGTGCTTAGTTGTCAGCTGAGGTGCATACAAAAGAAATTCTAAAGACAAGAACTTGCAGCATATCAGTTCAATGGCATTAAGCCCTCTGGCCTATCTCTCTCCTTCAAAATTCAAAGCAGTCTCAAATAATAACAGTATAAAACTAAGCTGATTTCATACTCTTCAGTCTAAATCAAGTAAGACAGCCCACATGGCTCAGTTTTAAACCATAAAGGAAATAACAAACTTCATTCACAAGGAGAATGTGTAGTCAGGGATTTGGCATCATTGTGTTTATCCACTTTACAGTCACAACTTCATTAATTAAAAAACATAGGGAAACTGATTGGTACAAACATAAATTAATGGTGATCTCCATGTAATACCTATGCAACATTCATCAGACAGTAGTCAATCAGATTCAAAAAGACTCTTACTAATAAGTCTTCTACTTGACAAAGCTACATCTCAGCGTCTGAGAAACAGGGTGGTCTGACAGGCAGGACATTCAACGCTCTTGGCCAGCTGAACAAACCACCACCGACAGCCCTGAAAAATGCTCCGCGCTTCCTAGGAGGGGAATTAATCAGACTGATGCATACCTGCTCTGTTGCAACACCAGACCCTGGCTTCAGACTCAGGCAGACCTGGAATTAGAAAGATGGAAACCTAATGGGGAAAGTTTGCTGGGCTCAAAGGCAGCCAAGGGCAACATCTGAGGGGAAGGAAATGAAAGAAGGCAGCGCATCTGCAGTGGTCTGGAAGAGACCCCATCAAGCAAAAATGTAACCACACTGCACGTACACTGACAAAGCACAGGTACCTACATCATGCTCTCTGCAGCACAACATGTCCCTGGTATCACTGTGCTGTTCAACCAGCAGTCTGCAGACGCCCTTCCCAAATCCAGCATCTTCCCTACAGCAGGCAGGGCAGGACACTCCTGCACTTCACAGTCAGGAGCTGAGGGCTTGAGCCACATCATACATTGGCTGGAGCCACTGGCTATTGACACTGTGAGGCCCTGTGGAGGGCAGAAGAGCAGGGGGGTCCCTTTAGATAGTCCATGATCCCTCCTTTTGCAGCAATATTTGTCTCCAGCCTCAGGCCACTGGGAGGTTCCCAAGACTGGAGAGAGGGCAGATAGGTATTGCTGCAACACAAGACATAAGACATGGCAGAAGTGTGGCATTTATAGGTCTGATACACCTTTTCTGTAAAGGCAGAACTGAAGAAAATAAAGCAAGCTGATAGAAGTGAGAGTGAAAACAGTGCTTTTTAAAAGTTGTTATTATTATGGAAGTATGTATAAGTTATTTTCCTTCACTTGTGTTGAAATCAGAACATGTTGCATCTTATTTTTCATTTCAGTCATGTAAAGTTTTGTGTCTGCTACCCACAGCTCTCCTTTTCCTATCATTATCTCCAATTCACACAGATGAACAAGGTGCATTCTACTTAGAATACAAACAAATATGTACTTCAAAGTATCAAAGAGAATTAAAATCACTCCGCACCGTGACATGTGCTATGTGATTTCCATAACACATGTAAGGTAGCAGCTGTGTTTCATTACATCATTGGAAGAAAGAGTCTCTGAACAGAAACAATGTATGGCAAAGGAAAGACGCTTGTTTTAACACTGACTCCACACACAGATTTTTGCACACACCCAGAGTAACTCTTTGGGATAATCTTCTCCTTCCTGCCATGAGAGGCAGTCAGTGGTAATCTGGAAGAAATGCGACTACTGTGAAAGTTAACGGAAATCTACCATCCAGTGACTTACAGAGAGACGTCATTAGCACGATCCTTGCTCAGGCACCTGTCTGTTGGATTTCAACATTGAATCCTCAGTGCCCATCACCGAAGGTATCTGCATCCTGACCAACGCCCTGGGTCTGTGCACATCCCCAGTACGAGCGGTGTGCAGGTGCTGCAGGGAAGGCAGCCCATGGCACCTCCGAAAGGACAGTGAAAACAAAGGAACCCTTGCTCATGGCTGTAAAACACAGGATGTTACTCTATGTGCCTATTATTTGCTTCAGAGCTATGGGGGAAAGAGGGTCATGTAAGCCAGGCATGTCCTCCAAAATATTGTTCAAGATAAGCACGCACACATGAGCACACATGTGCACCTTTCCAAAGGGAAGCGGAGGCATCTGAGCGCAATTCCCCAATGTAATGTGCAGCACACAAGTGCCCAGAGGATGACAGGCTCTGCAGGTCTCGTGCTGTGCAAGATCTGTATTTCAGTTCACTTTGCAGAGACATACACAGTCGCAGCCTGGAGATGGGAACCCTCTCAAATCAAAAACCCATGCCAAACACTCACTAGATAATCAGCCAGCTGCACACAAACTGTTTATTGGGTAGCAAGGAGCTAACAACCCCTTCTGACAGCATAAGCAGCCTCAAGGTTGTGGCTCAACATTCTTAAGAGCAGCTTGACATACTGAATCAGCACCTGTCATTTTAAACGTAGCCTTGTAATATTATCTGCAGACACGTATGGATGGTACATCTGAGCTCCCACCTAAAATTAAGGAGAAACCTTCCAGCACTGGGAAATTTTGCTTCAAGCTGTGATCTGCTGACATGATGATTTATTGATTTCTCTCTACAAGGAAAACAGAGAGCTCCTCCAGTCAAAGAATGTACTACAATATGAGACTGGAGGAGGGGGAAAGCGATGTGAAAACAAAAAGTTTTTTTGTGGATTCTGATAGATGCACGGGAAGAAAGATCTTTGGTTTGTTTGTTTCCTTAAATCATACACAAATAGCCTACAATTTTTTTTTGCAAGAGATTAAAACCTTTTCAACACAAGTACAGCCAGCCTAATCCTCAAAGTTCCCCTAAAGAGAGGGTCAAGTCATCTCAAGACAAAAATTTTCATCAATCAAAACTTCCTGTGAAATAATAATAATGAAAACTTTTACTTTGTATTATTTTCAACTATTTTAAGCAGTCATCCGGCAGAGTGAGATTGCTATGAAAACAAACCCTGGAGGTGCTCAGATCACAGGGATGCTGCACTGCCCTCTAGAGTCCCTGTCACTTTCTCATGCCAGCAGCGAGACAGATTCTTACAAAATTGGCTCTAAAGCCATCACAGAGGAGAGTGCTGTCTACAGGATATGAAGCACGGCCAATAATTAAGTCAAGAGTTCAGATTCAGACTCTTCAACCGGTTCTCAGTGTTATTTTGGGCAATATCTCTCCCACCTCTATTTAGAAAGGCATATCTATAAAATATGGCATTGCATTTCAGGAGGGACTTTCAATATCAGTATCCCCGTATCCTGCACAAATAAAGATGCTAACGAAGGTAAAAACAAATACTGTCTTTTTTATTACCTGCTCCCTTCCTAAAAGCCATTATTCCTGTAATTCAGATCACAGGACAAATAATCTGCCTGTCTCCTTCCAAGATGGAAATAGCTGCACTCAGACCTGCTGTGTTCAGACTCTGTGCAGTGCTACAGGAAGATGGATATTGCTCCTATGAGTGTTTTTCTTTGATTTTACATTAGTTTCAGTTCCTTTCTCTCAAGTTCATAATGAAAGATTCCCTCCTACAACTCACTACCATGCATACATACCCATCTGCATGCAGCTGACCACCAACCATTTTCTCCACTCATAAGCTGCCAAGGAGAGGACAAACACACCTTAGCCCTTGCATATCAAAACAACTACAAGTATCCTCCCCTGATACCACATCCTAACAACCACAGGCACACATTTGCATCGCCCTTCTAACAGGAGGTGGTCTAGATACATTTCATCCTTCTGCACTAGGATTGGCAGAGTGCTTTCTACACATCATTTCAGACCTCTTGCTTCACCCCCAGTAGCTATGCACCTGAGCAGCCCATATACTCTCCCAACAGGTGACAGCTGCCTTCCTGTTTTGAAATACTCAGTGAGATTCTTTGTACTTGAACAGCACTCAAAGGCTGTGGCTGATTTCAGGATTCCCATTAAGAGATGGATTACACCCTAAAAATGACTTGGAGCCTAAAGACACCAAAAAGGAGAAGAAATAAAGACAGAACACATTTTGTTTGTTACTATCCACATCAAATTACACAAATGCTGTGGGAGAGGATTAATTTCCAATATGTGATACATGCCTGAAGGTATACACACACACAAAGTACCCTTGAAAGAACACAGACATGGCTGAGCCAGCCTCCTGCTGTCCATTATCAGCTCACCTGTCAATCTCCTCAGCATCACAGCAGTAATAGTGAGTTCAGCTCCAGAGAAGAAGGTCTCAGCCTCATGAACCAGCTGGGAGGAAGGGAGCAGGAGTAAGGAGCTGGGGGAAAAAAAAGAAAAAAAAAAAAAAGGAAGAAAGAAGCACATCTGCTAAAAGGCATGATACAAATTACAAAACCAGGACTGTCAGGACCCCTCTCAAAGTGCTTTGAGTTTATAGTAAGTCTTAAGCAGGCAGGGGAAATGAAGCATTACTAGAAGATGGTCCTGGACACTGCCCAGACCAACTGCTGGATGGCAAAGGGAACAGAAGGCTGCCTCTTGTGTATGCAATTTCTAGGCACAGAGAATAGGGACACAAAACACAGCTCTTAGAGGTTATCCGGCTACATGCCACCATCTGAAAAAGGACTGAAGTCTTCAGGAGATGTCACAATCCCTTAGTCTCTAGCAAACATCATAAGAGAGTCAACAAGTTGGGGTTTTAGGTTGTTCACCGAAGTTTGCCTGTTTCCCAAGCTCCACATCATCTCTGCTATACCCTGTCCCATGAGGCTTGAGCTTGCATGGAAATTACAGCGCATTAAACCCACTCTGCGGCCTAACTAATGTACCTTGCCTGGCAACTGGGGCTGCCCAAGGCGTCTTCTACCACCTTTTCTATTCTATATTCTGGGTATCACAAACACAACCTTGAAGTGATTAGGTCAGCAAGGCTCAGTGTAACCAAATTCCTGCTCCACCAGTTAATACAGGGACTTCCCACTCTACAGTTTACTCTCTGCCTCTCTCACCCAGGCTGTCCCCCCACAACTGCCTTTAGCTGTCTCTTGGTTAGCATTTGAACTCAGCTCATTCTTCTGAAGCCTCTCAGAAATAGGAAGGAGCTTGCTGTTTAGTAACACTGGCAAAAATCTCACTGTCAGGAACAAGATGTGAATTGACAAACATGTCCCAGTGTTACAGATGCTTCCCAATCCTTCTGAAAGTGTTACATCCTTCTGGCTTATCCATTTTCATTTGCATCCTCTCTCCCACCTCTCTGTCCTCAAGGATATAAAGTCCCTGGAGAGGAACTTTTTATTAGGGCATGTGGTGATAGGACAAGGAGTAATGGTTTTAAACCAGAGCGGAGTAGATCCAAATTAGACATCAGGAAGAAGCTCTTTACTATGAGGGCAGTGAGACACTGGAACAGGTTGCCCAGAGAAGCTGTGTACACCTCCTCTGTAAAGGTGTTTAAGATCAGGCTGGATGAGACTTTGAGCAACCTGGTCCAGCAGGAGGTGTCCCTGCCCATGGCAAGTGGATTGGAACTAGATGATCGTGAAGGTCCCTTCCAACTCAAGATATTCTATGATTCTGTGATTTTATATCTGACACACAGCATTTTATCTTTCCAGCAGCAGCTCCTTGGAGCTACAGGCACACAGCTGCCCTGTGGAAACTACAGCAAAGGTAAGCCTCAGTTCGAAATAAAGACACCAAACCCCAGTCTCCTGTAGGTGTGCATGTACTGAGCATCCCAGTTCCCACCACAGTCAGTGGATCACCACTCAGCAGAGCCTGAGGAGATCAGAATGCCACTTGGCTGAGGACTTGCTACGAGTCTACTTCAAAGTGAGCCGAGTCACTTTCCAGTCCTCATGGGACTGTCCCGAATAGCTCTCCATTACCCATACTGGGAGCTCAGATGCCTACCACTTATCTTCACGTTGCTTTAATCGCACATTGAATCTCACTTCTGTTCTCCGACCCATCACAATGATGGACAGGTGAGTGCTCTGTGGGGAGTCACGCACCTTGCTTAACATGCTGTGTATGCAACTTCACCATAATTAAACCAGGGCAAGTTTCATTCCTGGCCATAATTTCAGTATATATTTGCCATTTGCATCATTCTAAAAAAAAAAAAAAAAAAAAGGAGAACTTTTGATTTGTGGATTTGTTTTTTGGTTTGGGTTTTTTGGTTTTGTTTTGTTGTTTGTTTTTTTTTCACAAAGGATTATATTCTCTCTACTAATTCAGTAGTGGCCCCTCCATGTTTTGTTACTCCTTAGGCAATGTTTTTGAAAACTACTGAGTAAACTCTAAACACTCAGAATCTGTTATCTTCGTCCAAGACAAAGTTGGAAAGCTTTTAAGTTGGCCAAATACACATCACATTGAATCACACTCAATTAACCTAATCAAGCATCTCTCTAATGAAAACATACGTTTCTGGGCTGGCAGTATCTGACTCAACCACAATTCATTCAATGTTAAGGAAAAAAACATTAGAAAAACCATCTGTTGTCTTTAAACACAGAAGCTATTTTTACCTTCATGATGAGCCCAAGTAATGATAAAACAAGTGGAGCTGGTTTCAAAAAGAAAAATAAAAAGAGAGGGCAAGACAGCTGCTACCTTGTGATTATCACAGTCCAAACACGTTGCTAGCCATGTGCAGCTCACACCTTATACTTCTCACCCTGCTATGCATCACGTATCCTATTGCCATCCCATTAGCTGAAGCTGCCCAGCATACGCTGCAGGGAAGCACAGGGGTTACACTGCAAAAGAGGGAAATTTGGCAAATGAATATTTACATTTAGAATGGAATGCCAACAGAATCCTAAAGTTCTCAGAAAAGGGATGACTCTCCAAGGAAATCAGTGAAAGTGTCCCACGCAATTGTTATTTTTAGGTACCAAATTCAGAGCTGCAGTCCTCAAATCCATCAATCAGATGACACCTAATCCTAGGGGATATGACTTTTTTTTTGCATTAAAATTCCCCAGGCACCCACCTGCTCAAAGAAACCATGACAGCATTAACAAAATCAGCACAACTCCCTCATACCTCATCTTTCCCATAACCCAGAACACAGAAACTTCTGCCTACGTTTGCTGATTAGCTTATCTATTAGCAAAGAGATAAAGCATCGTATAAGCTCAAGCGGGCAGCACCTTTCCTCCAGAAGCTGGAAGGCTACAGCTACACAACAGGACACCCTGAGAAGTCCTAGGTTTGCCTAGAAGGATATGAAGTGCAGCATCCACTCTGCCCCACCCTGTGGAGTCCTCCTGAAGCACAGTAACTCCCAGTACACCCTGCTGAAGCTGCTCCGTTTAAACGCTGAATGGACCAAGGAGAAACGCCAAAGGAGCACAACTCCATCATGTGCTAGTGAGAGTTACCTGACACGAGGCAATCCTGACTCGCTCATGCTCCAGAAGCTGCTGATGCTAACTGCTGAGAACGTGGATGACAGTTCAGGAGCCTGACGGTTCCTCTTTCCAGTCTCAGACAGAGGCACATCTCCACACTATGCTGCTCACTGTTTCATGTTGACTGACTTAAATGGATCCACACTCAGGCTGCTGGCTGTAGGGTTTCCCATGGAGACACCTGGCTGCTCACTGGAGCTGTGTGACTGTTCTGTTTATGATCTGACTAAAGCTCATCATGGATCTTGCTGCAGTGTCTAGGAAGGAAGTTATCTGACAGTTTTCTTAAATCTATAACACTTGGAAGCACATCACCACAAAAGAGAAACTCATCTTTGGTTTATATTGTTGTTTCTAGCTCAGATGTTTGCAGAAGAAATACCTGAAAGTGAAAGGTAGGCAGACTAAAGGTCAAAGAGTCCGTCAGAACGTGCGTGCTTTTTGAGACTTGACACTAGTGATTTTTCAATGTTAGTTTACAGGCTTGGAAAGCCTGGGTCATAGTTTTGAAGCTTGTGGCAACACTGTCACCTTGACCTACTCAAAGGTCCTGAAAGGTACCATTGAGATACACCTAAACCATTTTTCAGAGTGGCAGGGAACCGCACATCTCTTGCCTCCTCTGCCCCTCCTGACCTTCGCAGCACACAGTACAGAATGACCCCATGATAAAGAGGAAATCCACGAGTAACACCAAATGGGGATATGTTGAATTATCATAGAATCATTAGGGTCGGAAAGGACCTCTAGGATCATCAAGTCCAGCCTTCACCCTAGCATCTATCTATCCATCAGACCATAGCCTCAAGTACTACATCTACTCGTTTTTTAACACCTCCAGGGATGATGACTGCACCACCTCCCTGTGGTTAGGCCTGTTCCATAGCCCAACCACTCTCTCAGTGAAGAATTTCTTTCTAACATTCAAACTAAACCTCCCCTGATGCAACTTGAGGCCATTTCCTCTCATTTTATCATTAGTAATTTGGGAGAAGAGACCAATACCAGCCTCCCTAAAACCTCCTTTTAGGCAGTTGCAGAGAGCAGTAAGGTCTCCTCTGAGTCTCCTCTTCTCTAGACTAAACATCCCCAGTTCCCTCAGCCTCTCCTCATGAGGCATGCTTTCCAGACCCCTCACCAGCTTCCTTGCCCTTCTCTGGACCCACTCCAGCTCCTCAATATCCTTATTGAACTATGATGCAACAAAACTGGACACAGCACTCAAGGTGTGGTCTCACAAGTGCCGAGTACAGCGGCACGATCACCTCCCTACTGCTGCTTGTCACATTGTTTGTGATACAGGCCAGGATGCCATTGGCTTTCTTGGCCACCTGGGCACACTGCTGGCTCATGTTCAGCCAACTGTCCACAAGCACCCCCAGGTCCCTTTCTGACAGGCAGCTCTCCAGCCACTCCTCCCCAAGCCTGTAGTGTTGCCTGGGGTTGTTGTGAATGAAATGCATGACTTGTCACTTGGCCTTGTTAAATCTCATCCCATTGACCTCAGCCCATCACTCCAGCCTGTCCAAACCCCTCTGCAGAGCCCTCCTACCTACAAGCAGATTGACATTCTTACTTAGTTTCATGTCATCTGCAAATTTACTGAGGGCGCATTTGATCCCCTCATCCAGGTCATCGATAAAGATATTAAACAAGATTGGTCCCAAAACTGAGCCCTGAGAGACACTGCTTGTGACTGGTCGCCAACTGAATTTAGCTCCATTTACCACCACTCTTTGAGCTTGGCCATCCAGCCAGTTTCTAACCCAGCAAAGAGTCTGCCTGTCCAAGCCATGAGCTGCCAGCTTCTCCAGCAGAATGCTGTGGGAAATGGTGTCAAATGCCTACTGAAGTCCAGGTAGACGACATCCACCACTCTTCCCTCATCCACTGGGTGGGTCACCTGATCACAAAAGAAGATGAGGTTGGTTAAACAGGACTTGCTCTTCATTAACCCTTGTTGTCTGGCCCTGATCCCCCTGTTGTCCTGCACTTGCTGTGTGATCCTGCCAGGATGAACTGTTCCATAATCTTCCCTATAACCAAGGTCAGGCTGACAGGCCTGTAGTTCCCCAGATCCTTCCTCCTATCTTTCTTGTAGCTGGATATCACACTGGCAAGTCTCCAGTCATCTGGGACTTCCTCAGTTGACCAGGATTGCTAATAAATGATGGAGAAAGGCTTGGCAAGTTCCTCTGACATCTCTCTCAGCACCCCAGGTGGATTCCATCTGGCCCCATAGATTTATGGGTGTCCAATTGGCTTAGCCAATTCACTACTATTTCCTGGATTGTGAGGGGATTATTCTGACCTTCATCCCTATCTTCCAGCTCAGGGGACTGACTACCATGAGGATAACTGGTCTGACTATTAAAGACTAAAGCAAAGAAGGTGTTACGTACCTCAGCCTTTTCCTCATCCTTGGTAACAGTGTTCCCCCTCACATCCAATAAAGGGTGGAGAACCTAAAGAAGAAGAAAATGCATTGCAGCCTAGATTGCACTGAATTTAAGCACTGATTGCCTAAATTCAAAAGGACACTTATTTTCCAAATATTGCAACTAGTCAATTTAAACCATGTGCTCCCACCTCTTTCTTTATGGCTTAGTTTTCTTTATGCTTATTGAATTTACATTTGCTGATAGAAGAGTACATCAAAAGCTGATAACTGTCACAATATATACTTCCATATGATGAGGGTTTTGTTGAACAAGTAACTGCAATTTTTGCATAAGGGAAGAGATTCTTGCTTGCACCATGTCACATAAGACCAGTTTAACTTGCCCAGTAGTGGCTGCTCATTGTTGTTGATCAGGCTGTTTTCTCATTTTAATTAAAATGGCAACATTGTTTTTATTATATTTTCTGTCTGTTGAAAACCTACACATAATAATAAAAAACCTAACTAAACAGCATGCAAATTCCAAATACCTCCCAACTCAGAATTTGGAGTCATGTTTCCAACATTAATTTGTGACAGATATGGATGGAGAATAATATATTATTATGTTTAAAAATCTCAGTTGACTCATATTTTCTGCAATACTTCTCACTAATTAAAGCAAAATACCTTGTGGAATACCTTTTCAGTTATTTGACTAGATTTCATTAATTCTGGCTATTGAATTCAATATAAATTCATTCTTACAAAATGAGACTTCGAGCATCATCCATTTGCTCTTCTAACACAGTCAACGAGACCTGAAAACAGTTACTTATTCTGCAGTAGACAGAAGACAAGAGAATATAAAATAATTACATTCAATCAGTATTATTTGTGTTGAATATCTTGGAGTAAAGATGCTCATCTAAAGACATGAAAACATTCTAAAAAAAATAGAAGAAAATCTTTCTCCTGCATTTGAACTTTGCTACTTCCTCCCTTCATAATTCCTGATTGTTTGTATCCTTTTCTGAATGTTGTGTTACTTTGACATTTTTGTAGCTGCCTTTGTTTTTTTACAGACAGTATAAGATTTCTTGATCTTCTACTATCCTTTAACCTAGGATACTAGAACATTAACTCTAGAGAAAGATATTTCTGCTAAGATTTTTCAACCTATTGAACAATACTCTGGACTGTTCATCTAGATAAATTGTATAGCGTGAAATACAGAAAATAGGTATGATAAAGTCCATGAGAACAGGATGTTCTTGTAGTTCTAGGAAAGCTTATAGGGCTCTGTATAGAAGGAAGGAGAACTTGAAGTGTGGATATGTATGCAGTTATGTTAAAGTTTCAACTGGAAGACAGATAGGCTGAAGTTGAAATCTGTGATGAATTAGAGAAAGTAATTTTTTTCCTTTATTTTCTCCATAACGTTTGCACCTACAGCCAGAAACTGTTAGTAGATAGCTTCCTTCAGAAGCAATAAATTTAATTTTGTAAACATACAGAAATGGAATGCTCCAGCTCATTTTGAATGAGTTTCCCCTATTGTTATCACAAGTACTGGACCAAGAAAGGGGAAATCATTCATTCAAGTAGAAGAAGAATGTAAATAAAGAGATGTCTTGTAAAAAAGATCCTGCTCACAAGTTTATTCAATGTGAGGTCAGAAAGAGGTGGGAGATGCTAAAACAAACTCACATGCATGATGGAGGTTAATAACCATATAAATCCTGCAAAAACTACCCCATGAAGATGCTTACAGTGTGCAGGAGTTTGGTCAGCAGAGGTTGGTAGCTTTGCATGTTTGCAGTTCATTGAGGCTAAAGAGGCTAACTTCAACTGAGCTCACAGATTAGTGTTACTGAAAACAGTAGGACAGCTGCTGGAACTGTCCCAAAGGCAGGTCAAGTTCAGTGTGAATACCAGCATTTCAGAGCTTTCACAACTAGTTAAAATACAAGCCTGATAATACTTCCACTCTCACATCACTTCTGAAATCCAGCAGAAGGTTGTTAATATTGATATGGTTAATATACATTGAACAGGATTCCTTTAATTTTTGAATCAAAAAATTCTCAACAGTGTTGACATTTCTTTACTGAACTCTCAGGATTGTTTGGTTTCAGAGACTGCAGGGCCCAAGACACATTTTGTTTTAAATAATCCTTCATAAAAAATTCAGCTTTCAGTCTAATATGATTGAAATGCAGCTTGAGTGTGTTTTATAATGCATTGAACTGGAAAGACTATGGATGTTGAATTATTAAAAAACTTGATAGGGAAAATAGTGATATATATGTGTTCATACAGGGAGGGGTGATCAAAGAAATCAGGGTGACTTGATATGTCTTGTTATCTCATTTTATTTACTTTTTAGAATTCATCCAAATATTAGAAGGGAAAAAATCAATATCAATTTTCACCTCTGTCATATTCCACACTTCAATTATTAATGAATGTCAAATTTGACCACATTTCTTCATACCACCTGCTTTGCAATAATATTTCTGAGCCTTTATTAAAAATGTAAAATTGTCATTGAATTTCCAAATATGATTCTCTGGTGGCTAATTCAGCTTGTTTTATTAATAAGTGAGTTCTGATGAGTAATACTAATTTAATACGCCTGCATGTAAGATTAAACCATAAATTATTCCTGCTGAAGGTGATGAGATTTGACTGCTGTGTGGTTGTTAGACAATAACCCTGTGCATTAACCCATAAACACAGTGGGGAAAAGAGTTTTCTTTACAGAACCAAAAATGTTAATATTTTCTGTTTATTTCATGAATCCTCTGTACATTGTTATTTACATTGATCCTTTCCAGAGTATCTTTTGTTTAAGATTATGAAAAAAAATGAACAGCTACCACACAGTGAATTCCAGAAGTGTACTACAAAGCTACACAAGACATACATGTACACACAGAAATATGCACATAAAAGAAAATAAAATTAGAAAGCTCTCAGTCCTCACTCATTGGAAATGGATGTGAAATGAAAATTGTTTTCAAATGGGCTTTGATCTTGTTATAACTCACATTAGAACACTTTATTTTAGCATTTACTATTGTTCCTGGAGTTAAATAATACTCCCAGATTCCATGTAGTGTTAAGAGACATAAAGTAAATTGAGTTCTGACAGAATCAAGATCATTAGAACAGTGTTTAATTCATGGCTTTATCTACTTAGTCTTTTCATAATACTTTTAGTTGAGACAAGAATAGCCACATTGTTTTCAACATTAGTAACCAATTATTCCATATCCTGGCTAACCTGGTGGAGGTTAAGACGTACCTTTCAAAGTGTGGGTTTAGGGTACATTTCTTTTAATATATTGCATTTAAAATCTTCCAGACTGAGATGATATTTAATTATTGCAATTCATGTAACATTCAAGAGCTTTTCTATTTAAAGAGTAATCTCAGGACAACTTAACCTCAAAATTTCAAGTATATAAGACCAGAAGTTATTGTCCCTCAGACAGGTAGACCATTTCATAAGCATATGGTATAAATTTGTCATTTCTAAACAGGGCAGTACAAAAAGGTACCTATACAGCCAAATGTACACAGATAAATTTGATCTTCCACTTTACAGAAGTTCAATAATACACTGTATTACATTATTCACCATACTTTTTTTTTTTTTTTTTTTTTCCAAAATAAAGACACTGAGCTGAACTTGAGCTAGCAATGTACTTTGGCAATAAGGAACTCCAACAACTTCTTGGGGTATATGAACAGGATCAAGGCCACAAGGTTGAGAAGGATGGCTATTTCCCTCTGCTTAGTGCTGGCTAGATCATGCCCTCATCCTGTGTCCAGTTGCAACCCCTCCCATACAGAAAAGAAAATGATGAGCTGGACAGTGTTTTGTGAATGGCAAAGAAGATACACAGGTATTGGAGAGCAGGCCCTGCAGGGATATTCTGTGGGACCAAGAGTTGTTCAGCCTGGAGAAAGGATTCCTTCAGAAGCACTTGCCATTGGTACATCTGGGGAGGAGATCAAGTAGATACACCCAGGCTCTTTAGAGCTGTTTAGAACAGGAGGACAACGGACAATAGACATAAATTGAAACAAGAGAAGTTTAGACTGGGTATCAGGAGAAATGTCACAGGGTCACAGGTATCACGGGTTGGAAGGGACCTTGGGGATCTTCAAGTCCAACCCCCCTGACATAGCAGGATCATATAATCTAGTACAGGTCACAAAGGAATGCAGCCAGGTGGGTTTTTGAAAAGAAGGAGACTCCACAACCTCTCTGGGGAGCCCATTCCACTGCTCTGTGACCCTTACAGTAAAGA
>JANHFX010019746.1:0-11336 GCA_027560015.1 Chloroceryle amazona
TCCAACTCCAATTACTATATCATGGCACTAAGGGCCATGTCCAGTCTCTTTTTAAAAACCTCCAGGGATGGTGAATTATTATGACTCAATTATTCTTTACTCTCATTCAAGTGGTGCAATGGTCTTCCTATCATTTTAATTGATGAAAATGATACTGATTTCCTGAATACAGAGCAAGACCATCGATTCAAACACCACTGACTTGCACAATGCAATCTACATATTCTCCCTGCAAAAAAATATATGGTAGTAGTAATTTTAATATGATCTTTACTCTCTCTGCACAATCCACTGAAAGTAAAACAAAATGCACCAAAAGTAAAACTATAACTGTGCAACCCTTCGACATTATTGCAATGATCAAATCTGATACATGACATTAACCTGTACAAATTAATCAGGTTAACCCACACTACAGAACAGTAGTAATATAAAATTAGCAGTTACAGTAAATAAAGACATGTATCTAAACTCATATCAAAGAAGACTATATTCAAGTATATCTATCTAAAAAGGCATTTTTTTTTAAATCTCTGTCATTATTTCAGTTTTCCCCTTAGTAGCTGTCATATCTATTTTAAAGGAAGCTCTCTCCTAACAGGGGCTGCAAATGACAGTGCAAACTAATGGTACAGTCCTGAAAAACTCGAGATATGATCTCAGTTCTGAAAAGACATGAAATCAAACAAAAATGTATACGTTACCTCCAAGACTTCTGTAAGACTTTCTGAAAACTCAAAATTAATTAGTGAAATAAGGTTTTGCAAATGGAATGACCAGTATTTTTCCTAAATGAAACATATCCTCCTCTTAATTTTACAGTCTTGGCTTCAAGAAAGTTAATCTGGCCTCATGTTTTTATAATTAGTGTACTGTTATTTATTTGACGGCCATCAGTTACTATTTTGTTTAGACCAAGAAAATAATATGTTATCAACAAGTTAATATTTAAGCACAAAGCTACAGAAGATTTGAACATCACTCCAGATTTGGATCTCAGGCAAATTTTTGTCCGTAATATTCTCACTTGTCAGAGCTATACTGCCTCTCCCATTCCTACAGAGGTCCTACATTTCTTCCTCTCCTCCACAGCTTCAGTATGTGCTGACAGACAAATGCCACATGCTGCCTTCGGAGATGGAGCTGCCACTGCTGTCAAACAGACCTTTGCTGAGCTACTTAGCGACCTTAGTAAAAATGCATTAACCACAGATGGCTTCCAGAACTGCATGAAACAGTATGAGGTAATAGTTTCAGCTGCATATTTGATAAGAGCACCCAGCTGACAGCAGAAAGTTGTAAGAGTTATTAATGTTCCAGGACCCAAATTTGGGAAGTTCTGCCAAGAGCAGTGGATCCTAGGATTTTGGAGAAAATGTTCCTTCTGGAGTGAGATGGGAAAGACTGAAGTTCTACTGGGGACAAGAGTTCACTCTGTCCATGATATCCAGTGGTATTGGATGAGTGATAGGCTGGAGTGATGGGGTTTGAGACACTGCAGTGATTTTCTGAGGGGAGGCTTTGGGTGTGTGAGTTGAGTCAGGTCTTGGCTCAATGTCACACTTCAAACACAGTGACTGTGGGTTGAAAGCCCAGCTTAATCCTACTGCAGCTATTACTAAGTAATGGGAAGATGCAGAGTAAATACTGCTGGCAAATGCAACCCAGCCCTTTTCCTCACTAGTGAGGTCTTCTTCACAATGGGAAAGCTCTTCTACAGAAGGGGGGGATTACTTGTTGTTCCGGAGAAAAGGTATTGATATTAATCAACAATATATTCCAATTTCAGAAGTTTTCTTCAAGCCAGCTCATTGATATACAGCTGGGTACCACTGACGTGTATTTAGGACAGAAGCTGATAAATGGCTGCTATAGAAATCTTTCAGTTGTTTGTGAACCATCTTAACTTGTGTAAATGTTTTCATTTTTTCAGAACAAGATCTCAAAAAATAAAGTACCAGAGACCTGTCTGTTTCACAGGGGTTTTGCATCCCCTTAGGACTGAAGGAAAATTCACAGAATCACACAACAGTTGAGGCTGGAAGGGACCTCTGAAGATTGTCTTGTCACAGAATCACTGAATCACAGTCCAACCTCCCTTGCTCAAAGCAGGGTCAGCTGCAGTGGGTTGCTCATGATCATATCCAATTGCCTTTTGAATACATCCAAATATGAAGACTCCACAATTGCTGTGTGCAATCTGTTCCAATGTTTCATCACCTTTACAAAAAAAAAGTTTTTTTCTAAGTACAATTTGTTCTCCTACTTTTCATGCCCATTGCCTCCTGTCCTTTCACTGAGCAGCACTGAGAAGAGTCTGACTCCATCTTCTCTGATTCTTGCTCCCATCAGGTATTTATAAACACTAGTAAGAGCCCCCTTGAATCATCTCCAAACTAAACAGTCTCAACCTTTCCTCATATGGCAGATCTTTCAATTGTTTAATCAACCTCATGACCCTACACTGGACTCCCTCAAGTATGTCCATGTCTCTGCTGTACCAAGAAGTCCAGAAGTGTACCTAGCACTCAGGTCTCACCAGTATTGAAAAGAGGGGAAGGAAAATCTCCCTCAACCTGCTGGAAATGTTATTCCTAATGTAGCCCAGTAAGCTATTAGTCTCCTTTGCCAAAAGGGCAAATTGATGCCTTATGTTCAATTTGTCCACTAGCATCCCCTGGTCCTTTTCTACCAAGCTGCTTTCCAGGCAGGTCATAGTATCAGATATCATGGAAAGACCTACATAGCCTTAAATTGTCTTGTACACTTGTATATATCCTTGTTGCTTCATTAGTATGTGTACTAAATTTCACATACATTTTGTCTCAAGTAGATAAAAATTCCTAGGTTTCTAAAGTACTTTGTAATCTCTAGGAAAAAAAAGTAGCACATAAGTATATATTACTTATATAAAGATAAAGCATTTTTCACAGGGGTGTTTATAAAACTCAGAGCATTGCACAGTGCTTTTCTGTCACTATCCAGTACATAAATGGCACAAGATTCATTTCATCAACACTATTTTTTATTTTTTTTTTAATACACATACTGATCAGTTAGTAACTGAATTAGGTATTGTGAAGATTTTTATTCAATACATGTCTTAGTTATAATCATCAAAGAGTCTTGTTTTATTAGGCAGCCATTTAGAACTTACATGACTGCACTGTTTTCTGTCATATGTTAAAATACATTGGTCAACCTCACAGTCATAAGAAAGCATCCAATAAATAAGGTTTTTACATTAAAACCAGAATAACCATGATCATGCTTTTTACGTGAATGCTGTCAGTCTCATGGTTCTCATATGCATGTTTATTGTACATATAAATTATTTACATTTTTATTGGGAAACCACCCATGCTGGTTTGAAACAACCACTTAATGAACTGCTCTTGAAGCCATAGTAATTAGCTGAACATTAGACTATTGTGATTAAATTATGCTTACTACAGTAAATTATATGTAGTAACTGTCACTACACTAGTACTATTGAGTAATTCACAACCTCATTTTCACTTTTAGGACACAGCCAGTGATTCTTTAACTGAGAAATTACAGAATTCTATGTATAAGGTAATTCAAAATAATACACAGAGGGAAAAAACCCTTAGTGATTATGTTAATGTATATGTTCATGTATCAATACCCCATACCTTGATTACTCTACACAGTTACCATCTAAAAGAAAAATAAAATTATTGAACATGAAAAGGTATGGAAAAGGATGATGATCCCAGTTGAAGGAGATATTTAATAGAATAGAACTCTGTTCAAAAGAGGACATACCCTCCCAATCTGATTGAAATTTATGAAATACGAAAGCTGTTAGGGCAGTGAATAGAGAATGGCTATTCATTATTTTCTGTAATGAAAAAAACTAGCACTCTTCTGGTAAACTGTCCTATGGCAGGCTTAAAACAGAACATTTCTTTTTAGAACAGAAAAGTCCTACAACAGAATTAAATTGTAATGTTCACTGCTAGTCACTGTTATGGAAATTCATAAAAAATGGACTAGAAAAAAAACCCAAGTAATTAGTTAATCAAGGGCTATTAAAAAATATAGTAAATGTAGAAAAGCTTGTTAGAGAAGACCCAAACAAGTTGATCCATGGAAACTAGGTAGTGAAACCAAAGGGAGTACTATCCTGTACATGTTCTGTTCTTACGTGTGTTCTCTGATCTTCACTACTGATAGGCAGGAACTTGTGCAAGACAGTATGGGTAGTCTTATGATTATTATCCTTGTGGGAAAGATGTAAGAATTAGTTTTAATTGGCATAACTAACTATGGCAGATCTCTTCAAAATTATGTCATTCTTGTATTTTATTATAAAGTTTTGTTTCATTATAAACTTTTAACATCATACCTGCTCTATGGAGTTATATTTCCATGTAGGTCTCTGCAAAAAAAAAATCCCTACACTTTTCTTTTGATCATGATAGAGTAAATTCTTTGTGATGCCTGTAATTTAGCATGATTTTAGGTGGATTTAGACATGAATTTTCACTTGAAGTGTGTTTTTTTATATGTGATTTCATAAACGTGAGCATTCAGTAGTGGGGGCTGGGTAGTCAAACTGGCCAGATATATTTACCTATTCAAAACAATGTAGCATCTAAAATTCATAGGAAGAAAAATAAACAAAACAAATGTGATAGAGAAATATTTTAAGAATGTAAAATATAGACAGGACTATAACAAGTACTAGTTAAAACCAAATTTGATATTTTGGAAAGGAAATAGAATTTATAGACCAAGGCTCTTTATTTTTAAAGATAGTGTAGAAAGAGTCACAGAATAAAGAAATAAGTAGACTCAGGAATAAAGAACAAGCAACATCCTGATAAAAGCAACAGGAAACCAGTTAAGGATCAGTATGAAAATTGGAACATCTGTCCAAAGTCCAGCATCAGTGTCCAGCTGAGCAGTAAAGTCAAAAGGGGTCAGTAGACTGTATGACGTCATAGAGAATACTCAAAAACAACTGTGACGGTGATGTAGAAATATTTTGGCAAGATATCAACATATAGAGAAAAGGATAAGGATTATAAGGTAATTAATAAAGAATAAAATTAGAATAAAATTTTCTGGTTACAAAAAATATCCAATTAAAAAACAGTTAAGACAGTACTTTAAAAAGATCCTTCATAGTGAAGCAGAAAAAGAAAAACAACAAACAACAACAAAAACAACACTCACAAACAAACCAAAGAAAAAAACCAAAACCAACAAAAATTGGCCATTTTCTAGTAAGCTGAGACATTTATAAAAGAAAGAGAAAATATGTGTGTAAGTGTAAGTTTAAGTACAAATACAGATTCCACAAGGCATTCAGAATTCCCAGAATCAATGCATGAAATGTTCATTATTGTCATGCTGAAATGCTAAAAGTGAGAGGAGAAAACCTAATGGAATCTTATCTAATCCATAAACTGATTCTGTTGGTCTGCAAATTTAAAAGTATCCAAGAGAATGTGGAAATATAACTTGCTCAATTAAAAAAAAAAAAAAAAAAAAGACAAGAAATAAATGTTTGTAGTAATTCCCATTCCCATCCCATAGGCCATGAAATTGTGGTTTTGCTATTGCACTGTAGTATAGTTTAACAGTTTAAACAGAAAGAAATACTGTCATTTTCTGGATCTGTGAAGAGCTGATCCTTTTAAAATTAAACATGATCCATTCATTGAGTACTTGGGGGAAAAAAAAATCTGGAAAAGCTGCACAAGTATTTTGATTAAGAAAGGTTATAGTAATACATTATGAGATTGTAGGAAGATCAGTACTTGTTTTGAGTGCTCTCATTACCCAGTTAAGCTAGAGAGATGTTTTTCTGACATTCTCCCTGCAGTATTGTATCCCTTTCATTACCAAATTCACAGGTCTGGTAGGAAATAATGACGTTCACCAGATTTTTTTTGTAATGCTAATATTTTTTGGTGCTATACAAAAAGACAGGATATGATATAGCACAAATCAGGATTTAAACATATTATTCTTCCACAGACCCTATTTGATCTTAACCTCATTTATTTTATTAGATTAACAGGGCTTAGTAGGAATAACTGGAAAACTTTTCAGGCACATGTGTTCCATTTACATCAGTTTTCAGATCTGAATCAAAAGCTGTAGAATTTACATTAAATGTAGATTGGAGAAATTATCCTGATTTAATGAAATATTTGCTTAGATTGTACATAAACAAAGTTTGGAACTCTTTGATGAAGGATTCTGTGAATGCTAAATCTTTCCAAGGGTTCAAATAACAACTTGAGAAAGTTGTGGGAACCTGCTGGTGGCTCTTAGGCTCAGAAGCAACTTCTACTTCAGAAAGTTCCTGAACAATTGTTTTTCACAGCCACAAATTACTGAAGGATGAAAGGGGAGTGAGAGGAGGCATCACTACACTTTTTCCAATTTTTAATTTTTTCACCTTCCTGCTGTAGCTTTATGGCCAAGACAATCTGGTATTTTAAGTGGGTTTTAAAGTGTAGCTTAAATAAATAAATAAATAAATACAAGTTGATCAGATGACTATTATCTAAGCAGCTGTAACAGCAAAACTACTTGGCTTCCAGGAGTCTGCTGCTGGTACTGTGGTTTGAAGGTTGTTTATACATGATGTTACCTAACTTAATTTAGATTAATTTTTGCTTAGCTTTGTTCAGTTGTGTAGTTCCTCTGCTTCTAAAGGAATCATAGAATGGTGATGTACCAAACCTAAGTAACCATAGTATAACTAACCCTGGTGAAATCAGGAAACATGAAAAAATAAGTCTGAGTAAAGAAATGAACCTTCAACACTGTATTTTCCTTTTCAAAAACTCAGGACACTAACAACTTGATGTAACAATCCACTGGAAGGGTGGGAGCTTAAAGGGCAGATGCCATTGATTTTATTATATTGCTAATGACCTTTAGTAGAATTAAGTAATTTTGATTATAAGTGGTAGTGAAGTTGTAACTGGACTAAAAATTAGTCGTTGTTATATTTGATTAGATTGTTACAGCATTAGACTAGCAGTAAAGTTCAGACCTTCACATAAGGTGTTGTCTCTTTGTTATTCGTAATGAACTTCTGTGCATAAAACTAATCATCTACTACTGTCTACTGTTGGAGACAGACTCTGATCCCACTCATTAGGACATTTGTTAAGAAGAAGCTTTGAAAGAATTATGTCAATGGAATACCCATCTATTCCCCTAGAACTATTTCAGTTTTTTATATTGGACAGAGAAATATGTGCATTGTAATGCTCCTGCTATTATAATTTGAGTTTCTGGAGCATTTCAGAAATCTTTGAGAATAGTCATTAAGGCTGGTAATAGAAAACAGGTATCTTTTCAAGAAACAGATCAAGGGATGCAATTTAAGTTCTTACCCACATTGTATTCTTGTCTAACCCCCCCCCAAAAAAGACAGTAGTTAAATTCAGTACTGCATAAGCATCATTCAAAAGTGAGCTGCAAAGCCATTCCATTTTCCTTTTCCTTTTTTACTTTTCCCAGAGAATTATCAGTAAATTAACTGGTGAATCAAAATAAGCCCAAACCCACCCCATATTCAGTGAAGGTGAACCCATCCAGAAGCTGAAAAAGATTTGCCTTCAAAACTGACCAGATGACTTTTGGCCAGTGAAGAAAGTACAATGTTGTCCAAGAAAATTTTAATCAGATATTCCTTGCACCTTTCTTCCCTCTGATTCCTGTGTAGAAATGGCATAAGCACAGTTACAGCACAACAGGAACAGTCTTTCTTCTCTTAAAAAAGACAGACAAACATAACAATGATAAAAAAGCACAAAAAATATTACCCTTAGCATTATGCCAGCAACTTCTAGATGTGAAAATCTAGTTAAAAGCAAAACAATTTAAACTGCACAATTACTACTAGAAACCATACTTTCAAATTAAGGTCATTCTTTTGTTATTGTTGGGCCAACTCCCGAGTCTGTCTAAATACTGATAAATCCCACTGAAATAAGTCTCATAGTCCTCAAGGGTGCCAGACATCTAGACCTTGATGCAAACACTTTCTGTGGGGATGCTCAGCATTCCTAGGGGTGTGACTTATAGAACTCCTCCGATCAAAAGAAAAGTGACTCTACTTTGGCTTTATCTTCTCTTCCAGTCATACTGATTTCCAGAAAAGTAAACAGTCTTCTGTATGAACATTATAAATGGACTTAAGTCCCTTTGTAATATGTATCACTCGATTTATAAACCCTTAAAGCCTTCCTTGGCAAAACAGCTTCACTCATTTGATATGCTGCAAGATAGTGGAACATGTTACACATGCAGATGATGCATAGGGTTATTGTGGTGAATATCTGAGAATATGTTTTTGGTGATCACAACTATACTAGAGAATGAAAATATACGATTTCCAATGGCAAGGACATAGTCTCAGAATTTTTCAACAATTGGGATGACAGTTCAAAAGAGAATTGCAAAAAAAGAATGTTTGGTGAGATGTAAATGCCATATAAATTAGAAGAACATAACAATTGGAGTGGAAGAGGTAAGCAAATCCATTTTTCTGTTTATGTCAAAATTCTTTAAATAGATTAATTAAAAATGCACAGAATTTGGGGGGGGAAAGACATCACCATTTCATAGATGGAAATCCAGAAACATAGAATAAGAGATATAATCACTCATCACTTGATAACACTCTCCTTCCCTCCTCACTCTCCCTCACTCTCCAATAAGGACACGTTTTGAAAAAAAGTGTCTTTAACAAAAAATATTAGCTATGACCGATCATAGAGGATTTGCATTAACTCACCACCCTCTCCCCAGAACATGCTGATATTATTAATTACACTTCATCATTTAGCTAGAATTGAATTGAAAACGTGATAAACGCCTACTAGTTTAAGGAGCTCATGAGTCTGGAACCTATGAGAATGACAAAAAAATTTGTTTTCATTAAGTCTTTGCCTTCTGATGTTGTAAACTAGGGTGAAGGATCAGTAGCAGAGAAACTGTAAGAGTGAGTAAATGTATAATTAATATATAACATGGTACCAATGGATAAAGAATAAAGATCTTCCCATAACACAGAGGGCCTCCTTATTGTTAGAGGAAATCAGGCATGTGAAGGAAGGAATCACAACAAATATGATTGAATTTTAAGGTCTTCAGATGCTCTGAATGTTTTACATGGACACAAGAATGAAGTATGTGAAGTGTTCAGCTTGAGAATAAAAATTATTTTCATTTTCCAGGATACATGAAGATTGAGGACAAAGAGTTTAGCTCAGAACAAATATTTATCCTGACTGAAATCCCTTTTGGGTAAATACATTCTCCTGATAAGACAGTCATTCCTAATATCAAATACTCACTGCCATGTTTACCAGAGGTAGCCTTTTTTCCTTCCCTCATCTATAAATAACTGCCATATTTTGTTTTATTACTGAAAATATTGCTTCACTTTGCTTAAACAGGGGATATGATTATCATAACATTGTTACTGTTATTATAAGCAAGACAATAGCATTAAGACAATCATGAAGATAAAAAATCAGGTGCTGAAAATGCCAGAGCAAAGGCTGGATGCTTTTACCATGCCTCAAGTATTTATTTGTATCTTCCAGAAACTGTAACATAGTACAAAACAATGGGGAATATCTTATCTAGCGTAACAAAACTATATATGGAGCATACATTCTTCCTTAGTGTGTTTGCTCTATATATCTCTGTGATCTACAAAGGATGCCATGTTTAAGAAAAATGGGATATTAGCATAATAAGGGAGGAATACTTAAAAAATTTTAGAAGAGAAACTTATTATGCTTGGAGCTTTTATTCTGTTAAAAAAAATAAAATAAGTGAGAAAAAGTAATTATGTGGATGGGTTGCTAACTTAGAATGGAGAAAATTGAAGTTGTAGACTAATGCTAAATAGTTCCATAAGGCATCAACAAAATTGTGGAAAGTATCAGGAAAAAAATAAAACTGGTGTCAAAATACACATCAGTGTGAATTATAGTTCGTGTCATACAGTCACCCAGACTGTGAAAGAATAAAGCCCACAATTTCATGCTTTGTTTTAAATATGTCGGCAGGTGTAAATTCATTTTGCAACCAAGGCAAATTCACAAGTGGTAAGAGTTGCATATTGCACAGATCATAGATAATGCAAAGTTTCTGTCATCTCAGTGTCTTGATACAGCTACCGCTTATAAGAAAAGGCAAGGAATTTCTGTGTTCCTGGGATCAGTACAGCTCAACTCAGGGAAAAAAAAAAAAAACAAAACACAAAACAAAAGACACATGACATTTTTAGGAAGAAGAATGATGATCTTGGTGGTTAACAGCTTTATCTGGTGTCAGTCCCAGTCACTTGTCCTTGTAAGTATGGTCCTAATTCTTGAGTTTCTAATTAGGTTTCTAATTCTTGAGTTACTACATTTCTGTTTTTTTTCCAGAATTTTGATTCTTTTTGCTTTGTCTGTCTTGCAGAACATCAGTTGCACTCTCTTTCCATATATTTCTTTATCAGAGGCCTAAGAACCCACAAATATAATCCTCAAAAGTGCTGCTTTTTTTTTTTCAGGATTTTTTCATGGCTTTAAAAGCGGACAAACATGCTTATTATAGGGGGTCCTTCTGCGCTCCTGCTTTCCTTGTTTTCTATTTGGTTTCACTGTTTTTTGGTTGATTGTGTTTTGTTTCCTGGGATTTTTTTATTGGAGTTGTTATTATTTCTCTGGTTATGCTATACGTGTTAGAAAATAAATGTTTAACTCCACAAAAGTCACCAGAAAGTCTAATACTAATAATAGGGAGGTTTATACTGTTCCTGTTGAACAACTTTTATGAATTCTTAAAAAATAAATTTTCCACTTAAAAAAAAAAATCAGAAGAAAAATATGGATGAGATTAAAAAGTAGAAAAACATTAATATGAAGGAACAAAATAAAAAAGACTATGCCATCAAATGATGCATAAGAAATGTAGCAGTAAGACCTATAGTAAGAAATTATTTTTTTATTGACTTGAGTTGTAAAATCAAAATCAAAGACCTACTGAATATGGGGGGGATGCTATGACAGGCTCTGTGGAGAGGCTTTATGGTTAGTTACACTTTTTTTCAGGGTCTGTTGCGTTCAGATGGCCATCAAAGTAAATATAATTAAGAAAAAAATTAAAAGTCCATCTTCTAGTAGAAAGAGGATAACTGGATAGAAAAGATCGTTTCAAATCAGCTAGATTTGATTTAATTTCATCCTAGGCACTGGTTGATGTGTGGTAGTTAGGGTCCGGCGTTCGGAAGTTTTCCGCGTTGTACGGGAAGGTAGGGACAGCTTGATAGCCAATAG
>JANHFX010019746.1:11357-32080 GCA_027560015.1 Chloroceryle amazona
GTGCGGCCATAAAGTAGCTGCGTCACCGTTTCCCGGACCAGGTCTCACGGTAGCCCCCCCCCATAGAGGGGCTACAATGATGATACCTGATTTCTGTCCATGACAGGGTAACAGACTTCAGAGAAAGAAGATGGTTGAGGAAGGTTTTTAAAACCATCTCAGATGGTATTCTCATATGCAAACCAGAGAAACAATCCACAGATTAAATTATAGAGTGAGTGCACAGTTGCTAGAGATCAGAAAATCTGCACCAAGAGAACAGCTATTTCTGTCTCAGTGTCTGAATGAATGGAGCAATCTAGGGAGATGCTGTGCAAGTCTGTCCTAAGTCTGGTTCTCTATCATATGCATAGCCTGGGGATGAGATAAGAGAACAGGTTTATTAAATCTGCAAATGTGATCAAACTGGAAGAAGACTCGAGTATATTTGAAGTGAAATAAAACTTCAGAAGCTGGGGATATGATATAAAATTAGGATCCTGCTGTGCAGGGGGAAACACATGATGCTACCTGTAGGCAGGAGAAATCCATTTCATACAGAAAACAAAAACCAGCTGGTCTCGTACAGACCTGCAGAAAGAGATCTGAAGTTCGTTGCAGAACAGTAATCATTATATGTTCTCTCAAAAAGCTACACATCCAGCTGGAGTTTAAGCAGAAATATAGCCTCTAATTCATACTGAGTGATTCTGGTGCTCTACTCATCACTGGTAAGGCAGCAGCTAGAGCACTATGTTCTATCTGACACTGCTGTTCAAGGAGGAGCTAGACCAGAGTAAAGATAAAGAAAAATTAGAATTAGTAATGAAAAGACTGGGAAACCCTTAGGGCAGCTGGGGGAAAGAGGAAGAAAAACCTCTGAAAAATAAGGGAATAAGCGGTTTGTATGATAAACATGGAGAGAAGTGATAGCTTGTAGGTTTAATGGGGAATATTTTAATGAGCCTGTAGGATTTTTTGTCTAAAGAGTTTCTTACATCACTGAAACGAGTTACAGAGCAGCTGTCAGGATGTACATGACCCTGTTCTGGCTCACGGGATGGACTGAATGACCTCTTGAGGCTTCTCTTCCAGGGATGACTGCTTCAATGGTGTGACCATGAAATTCAGATAATTGCAAGTTTCTTACTAAGAGACTGGATTTAATACTTGAGATCTTCAAAGCAACTCTGAAATATGCAATAAATTAGATAAATTATTTCGGGAAAAGCTTGGTTCAACATCCTCTTGTTTATCACAGACTACCAGCCTGTCTGCTAGTACTGCCTTATGTACGCTTTAAAAATATTTCACCAGGTGGTGCTGTTACACATAACCTTCCAAACCTTACCCTACCACCTGAGCACATGGTAGTCTTGGGAAAAGATCTGTGAGTTATGCAAACGTGTCTGTAGTGGCAGAATTGCTTTTAATCTTTGATACAGGAGTCTAGGGAAGAGGAATTGTCTAGAAGGCTGCTTGGCAGACTTGATTCCATAAGTGATATACGTATGTATATATGTGTGTGTGTGTTTTATAAATATATCTGCTTTATTGATTTCTCCATCCTTTAAAGACCTGAATAAGACTTAACAGAAGGAGCACAGCTTCAGAGCAGAACTCTACTGTCCATAACTGGTGCATATACTGCTATAATATATAAACACATGCTCTATAGGTGTATTATGAACATGACAATTAAGATTAATTAATTGAGGGACTATTTTTATTGTACAGCATAACAAAACAAGGATTCTGTAGCATATGGATAGTAAATATAAGCCTATATCTACATTAAACGAAACAAACGTTGGGAGCCTGTTTAACTCTGCTTTCTAAATATAGAAAATATCTATATTGTCTTCTAAATGTTCTCTTTTATAAAATAAGACAGTTCAAATACATTAATACAGTGTCTTTTTCAACTGAGTTAAAAATATATGATACATACAAGCTTTCAATAAAACTATGAAAGAATAAATCACAGAATCTATAAATCTAGGTTAGAAGCAGCTTCTGATATTCATCTACTCCAAACAAGAAGGCTCAACCAGGTCATGTTGCTCAAGGCTTGTCCAGGTGAATGGAGATTCCACGACATGTCTGGGCCTGTGCTTAACATACTTCAAATAAAACTGTTTTCCTTGAATCTAATCAGAATTTTCTGTGTTTCACCTTGTGAATTGCCCTACAATGACTACGGGGTCAGCTCCTTCACCAACCTCAAATAAAGCCCATCTGATGCCATGGATTTGAGTATGCCAAATTGACTTGATTGCTTCCTAATTGTCTTCCTGTACAATGGGTAATTATATATTCCCAGAGACTCTGAGAGGAGGTTCAGAGACCTGGGAAGCCAGATGGCAGACCCTGCCAGTGAAAACTGAGGCAGTAAAAAGGCATTGGGTACTTTGGTCCTTTGTATATCCTTGAATGTTGGTGTACATACAGTAGTTCTTGTTGCCATTCTTTCCATTCATTATTAGTTTCAACTGCAGCTGAGCTTTGGCTTTCCTAGCCCAAATATTACATGCTTAGGTAATATCTCTATCCTCCTGGGTAAGATGTCCATACTTCTGCCTGCCATGGGATTTCTTTTGAAGAGTGAGTTCAGTCAGGAGCTCATACTGACCTTTTGCATGTGCATCAAAATGGCCTGCTGTTCTTTGAGGAGGATATCCTTGAAGATCTACCAGGTATCCTTGGTTACTTTCCTCTTTACAGCAGTTTTCCACAGAATTTTGCCAAACAGATCCCTGAACAAGCTGAATTCTCTCTCATAGAGGCCCATGGTTCTGATCTTTCTATTATTTTGCTCAATTTTCTCAGGATTTTAAATGCCCAGATCTCATGGTTAATGCAGAGAAAGCTGACCTCAGCCTTTACCTCCCTGGCAAATTCTTCCTTCTTTGTGTGTAACAATTATACAGAACATCTTCCGTCATTGGTTCATTAATCACCTGGGCTAGATATTCTAACCTCTCTCTAGGAGGCAGCTGGTTTTATTTTCTTTTCCTTAATTCCTTGCTAAAAACATACTAACCTTTGAATTACAGACAATAAATAAACAACAGCTCAATAAATATTCATTCTGTTTCTCTGTTCAAGATTTAAATAAAAATGATCATAGGATAATAAGGTAATTCAGATTGGAGAGGACCTCAAGAAGTCATCTACTTCAGAGTAAGAAGCTGCTGACCTCAAAATAAGGTGAGTGATGAGGTCAGATAGTGTTATGAGGGCTTTGTTCAGTTTGGTCTTGAAAACTTCCAACAGTGGAGACTGCACATGACTTTTTAGTGATCAGATCCACTGCTTGACTGTCCTCATAGGGAAAAGCTTTTTCTTGTATCTAGTTTGGATCTAACTTGGTTCAACTGTCGTTTCTCATCCTGCCACCCCTGTGAATAACTTGGCTCCATCTTCTTGATAACCTCCTTATGGGTACCAGCAGACTGCTGTTAGGTTCCCCCAAAACTTTCTCTTCTCCAGGATGAACAAGCCCCATTCCCTCACCATCTCCTCATATGGCATATACTTCCTCAAAATTTTTTGCCTGAAAGTTTACCATTTCCAAGTCAGTTTGCAGCATTCAGTAACAGCAGAACCAAGCTCTCCTCATGTGTCTTCTGGGGGAACCTTTAGAACCTACTTAACAGTTAGAAATCCCAGCTTGAGAACAGACCACCTGGGACTCAGACATTGCACTGATGAATATGACAATGTCTAAAAACTCTATAGGAAACTAAACTGATGCATTTAATCTTTGGAATGGAATGGAATTTGGGGAAAAAAAAAAAAAAAAAAAGAAGGGGGGCAAAGAGGAAAAGTACTCTATCCAAGATTTTCAGAGATAAAGACCTAAGAACATTAGGGAAGACATCCTCGTAAAACAGTAAATATAGTACATTTTTTTAAAGGCTCTGTTTCTTTCATCAATTTAAGCCATGTAACAAGATTCTTAACTTCTTGCAGACACAAGGTAGACTATTATAGTCATTAGTAATATCAGATGTATCATCTCACTGTAAAGAAAACTCTCACTCAGAGATAACTGTGTCCTGCTACCACCTGTCATATTTGTTAATTTCTGCATAGCTCTAGCAATTTCTGTTGTTTACAATCTCGCCATAGTATAAATTTAGTATTTTCTCCTTATATGTTCATACGTGCTTGTTTGTTAACCATCCCCTCCTTACTGGGATTTTTTCCCCCTACTATATCTAACTATGTCAAAAGTAATATACATGGTGGCATTGTACCTTTCTGATGTATTTTATTACAATAAGTAGGTGCTATCTTATTCATTTGAATACAGGGAAAGCAAATTAATATGTAACATATTTAAATGGCCATGACTGTAGTTCACAACTGCTGTTCAGGGCTGCAGTGATTGAAGCCTACCAAATGCTTTAAAAGCTAATTTCTCATAATATTGCTTAAGTAGGATATAAATAATACAGATTTTTGAGCCATCTTTTAGCTCAGTTTCACAGATTTGTTAATTTATGTGAGCTGTATGACTAAGGACTTCTAAACTGTCTCTAGACTCTTTTAGCAACACTAGAAATGAGTGAAACTTTTCTTGCATAGGTTAGGGTTTTTTCTTCTCATTGCTAATTTTTGTAACTTCTTTGACTATTTTTGATTGAACATGATCATGTCTTTTGTTTGAACTCTTGTGTATTTACCACTAATATATATTATGTAGAGAAAGAAGTATCTGGGGATATGCAACAGACCACGTTTGTACCCATGTGAAAAGCAGTCTGGAAGAACAACTGATCAGGTAGTGAAAGCTGTCAAAGAGGTTTCAAGAATTCGATTGGTTGGATTGGTTAAAGATCAGTTGATGGACAGAAGAGAGAGAATATATCCTCATAGGAAAAAAAGATCCTAAATTTCAGGTTTGAAATGAAAGGGCAGTTAAATGGTTTTGTGCAGTTTGGGAGGTGGAAGAAATTTGTACAGCATCCAAATCCTGGAAATCCCGACCCAAATCCACCTGCTGTTTCTGGGAAGTCTGCTGTTACTCAAAATAGGAAGTAATTTGTTCCTATGATGGTCATTGTCACCAGATGAACCTAGACTCTGAGGGGTTTAGAAAGGTTAATTGATTTATTTTGACTGATCATTTGTCAGATGTTTTGACAAAGGTAAAGACAACCTAAAGAATGCTGCAGATCCAGCACCATGTTTTCTTTCAACAGATTGCCACATGATTCACAAGACCCTTAAGAAAATTTCACAAAAACTATTACTGCTTTTAGTAAGCTTGCTTTTGTAGATTATTGTTAGCTCAAATATGTGAGGAATTTACAATCTAGTCCTGATATTAAATTTGCCATAGAATATAAAACATAGATATGAACTATCTTCTCTATTTCAAGCATTTGAGTAAGGCAAATGTCATATCTATAACTGTAAGCATTCTAAAAATATATAGTGCTTTATGCAGAGACATGTTTATGATAGCTCAAATCTAGACCTGTTAGATGAAAGCATAACATCAAAGGAATCTAAGATGGCAATTCTCACTTGGTTTAGAACTGACGTTTGCCGTAAGAACTAGATCCAGCAATAAACCTGTGGGAATTATTATCCCATTGAGCAGTTGGGTAATACTTGCAAAATTGCAGGCAGATGAATCTTACTCTAAAAATCACACTGCTCTTAATTTGTTGTAATACATTTATTATCACATTGCTTGGTGAAAGTCAGTCATGTATCAAATTATGACAATGGTCTTACTCTTCCTTGACCATTTTTTGTCAAAGCTATGATTGCAGCTTCCAGAATCTCAATACTGTGTCATCATGCTGCTCTTTTCCACTTTCAGACTGGTTCAAGGTGGACATGATGTTTCCTGGAGAGGGGACACTCTGTAATTGAAGATCATTTTGTTGATTACAATGCCTGTCCCAGGTGCACTTTCTCAAAGATATTTTATATGTTTGAGACAGCATTTCTTCTGCAGCTGGAAATTATCTAGAATCTGCTGAGCTTATAAATGCTCTGTTTAGTGTATATTGCTTTTTTAATGCCTAAAATAATGTTTTTAAAAGAGTTGCACTTCTCTTTCAGAAGTAATATTATTTACTCCTTTCAGAAATAAACAAGGTATGAACAAATTTGAATGAGCCAACTAAAACTGTAAGGCTCTGGAAGGAACAAAAAACCCCTGCAGTGACAACATCTAGTGTTCCTATATTATATACATAGTTGTTTTAATACCTATTATTTAAATGCACAACAATACTATTTGAAAGATATACTTGTTCTTCTAGTATCATTTTTTTTCTAGTAAATATATGGAACTTTTTGCTTTTAGATGCCTGAAAAGTTTAGAGTTCATTAAATCAACAACTTAATGTACTTCTGAAAAATTGAAAATTGCAGCTTAATAATTTTAAAAATGTGCTCTCAGACCTACAGACACATAATTTATTTGCTCACATAAGCTACACCACTTAATTTACCGGTATTGCTCACAGTAATGATATTAAATATGCACACATTTAATAGGGGATGAACAGGATGATCTCTCAAGACCCCTTCTAGTTTTAAGATTTCTTTCAAAAATCTGATGCTTTTAGTATTCAGCAGCTTGCTCATCTAGGAAGTATATAAAGAAGACAATCTTACTTGTTGAGAATTGTATCATCGCTTTAAAATGAAGAAGGGCTAACATGGACATTTTGTTATTACAATATTTATCTTCAATTAGCAAAACCTTTAGTTAGCCATCGTTAACTTTTAAGTATGAACATTAATTGCTAAGATGAATTTTTCTACACTTTCATGGTGTTTCTTCTACAAAATTAAAGATTTTTCCCTTATTTCAGTTGTAGTTGTCCTAGAAACAATGAAACAATATAAAGGACAAGTAAATGTAACTAATTAAGAAACACTAAGTATGAAATTACACTTCTAACTGATAAAAAGGGCCTTTTTCTCCTACAACATGCCATCCACAGACAAAGAATGAAAGAATATCATATCCCAGGTCCCACAGGTTGCATGGAAAAGTTGTGGATGACCCTTCCCTGGAAGTGTTCAAGACCAGGTTGGATTGGGCCTTGAGCAACCTGATCTAGTAGAAGGTGTCCCTCCCCATGGCAGGGAGGATGGAACTTAATCTGTAAGGTCCCATCCAACATTAACCATTCGCCTCAAGTCCCAGCTTGTTCAGCCTTTTCAGATCATATATTCTACAGTTTAGCTTCTTTCCATTTTTATTACCCGAGTTCCATTAATTGATTTACATCTTTTTTTGAAAATGAAGTTTTCCTAATAGGATACAATAGTCCAGCCTTACCTTACTTGGTACTACACAGCAGTTACTTAATATATCTGTTTACACTTCCCAGAGTGATGTTTATCTCATTTCACAGTATCCTGACATTGTTGTGTCACAGCCATCTCATCATCCTCTGTAGTCTTCTAAAGAAACACTTCCACTGATCCTACCCAATCTTCATGCTGTTTATTTTTCTTACATAGGATTACTTTTCACCTTCTTATGCTGAATTTAATTTCTTTCATATTGTTCTCTAAGTAATTTTGTAATTTTTTTCCTTTAAAAAGCTTCATGGAAGTCAAAGTAAGTGAAATTTGTAGTTTTTCCTCTGTCCAAATAGAGCATGAAGTAGTGGACTTCTGCAGAGGAGATTCTGATTAGGTATTCAGGAAAGATTTCAGCTGCCAAGAACAGCAGAAGAGTGGGATAGAGTGGGTGTTAAATCTTCATCACTAAAGGTCTTTCAGATCAGGATCGACAGGCATCTGTCAGGAGTGACATAAGTATAAGTACAAAAGTACTTTATTCCAGTAATGGAATAGAAGAGGATCCTGCCAATGATTCTCTGCACAGAGGAAACCAAGAATTGTTTTCAGCTGCACAGGGCTGCAGAGTAATTTTGCCACAGAGCAAGTGAAAGAAGTCTCGATTAGAGAACAAAATCTACATTTTAATCACATTTGTTTATATGGCACCTTCAAAACTAATTCCTAAGTATTTCCAAAGAATTTGAGGCATCAGGTGTTTGGATATTTACATATATGTAGACAGAGGCTATTTGAATTTTTTTTTTGAGGCACCTTATACAAAGGCAAGACATCAAAAGTGATTGCTATTTAAAAGTGATCTTTTTCCCCAAAAAGATGCTATTGACTAATTTTAGTTTGATATTTAAAATTACTTGAGTGATGTTCAGAAATTTACTTCCACTTCTGGAGAAAAGCATTACACACCTCTTTGCATATGTTTTCTTTTTCAGACTTCACTTTAGAGTCTTAGTTTGCATTTGAGCAGAAGTGGCAGAAAGTTTTGAAGCCTGTTGATACAATCATAAGTTTTAATTGTGATATTGTCTGTGAAACAACAGTAAAATAAACTTGACACTTCACATGGTAACTGTCATGCAGCAGCTAAGATGTGCATGAAATTCAGCAGGTTGGGTGGAAGGGGAGAGCAGTTTGTCTTCTACAGTTGGCAATGCTTCAAGTGATAGACTTCATCATTATTATCTGTTTTCTGCAAAATAGCCTTGAGCTTTTGAAAACAGTAATTCAGAAATTGCAAACCTAACACAAGCAAGTTTCCCCGAGGAATCAAGAAGTCAACCTGTATTTCACCACTACTCATTCCTCCTGCAGTCCCTCTTTTATTCTAGCAAAAAAGATCCTTTTACAAGGTTAGCTCTTGCAACAATATGAAACTTACAACTGCAAGTAAAAATGGCATAAGAGCAATTCTAAGTAAAAGAAATGTTATGCTTTAGCTAGTTTGGTCATGATATGCTAACAAGTAAAATTATATTTAAATGATTGTAAATACCTGTGCAGAAATAAACTGCATTATTTGCTTCATTTTCCTGGGACGTCATATGTACTCTCTAAGCTCTGAAGCAAAGTATACCATTGACCAGCTTACTATTGGATTCAAAAAGCTTTGGGGAACCATATTTATTTCAAAACTGCATCTTTCTCTAGCAATTATTGTAAATAAAGGAAAATACAATACTCAAATCTGAAATAGTAGGTACAAAATAGGACCTTTGACATCTTAAAATTTCTATTTAAAGATAGTACCCTTTTGCTTAAAAATAATTGATTCTCAAACATATCAGCCAGAAGTATTGCATGCAATGTTGCCATAGAAGAGCCAAACTGCAAGTCTGTAAAACTGTACTGGAAACGATTAAAGCACAGAGGGAGAGAAGCTTCTAAAATGAACCTAACAGTTTTGAAATTAGTTTATCCTCAGGTTACTGGAGATCTCAGTGCAGCTATGCTAGCTGTATTTTCCTAATAGTGGTGTAATATTGTTCCTTAACACACATTACAAATACATTTATATTTATATGAGCAATTTAGAATACAACCCAAGAATGCTTATTTTAGTTACGTAGCCAAACTCTAAACAAGTCTGAATGATGCTTTTTCCAATTGCAGACAGTAGTTTTAACTGGTGCCATAAAAGCCACTCTTTCCAATCAAATGAATTGTTGACATACATGTGATCTGCTGTGGCAAGTCTCAGGTATCACTGTTAAGCTGAACTGAACAAATGGTTTTACGTACTAGCAACAACAAGAAAAAAATCATGCTCCTCTTTCTCTTCTCCCACCCCACTAATATTCTTCTTATGAAAGAGCTGCAGGGTCAGACAGCTTCACAGACATAGTCTCAGCTCAGCTGTTATCTTGCATGTGAGAGGTTAACCTAAACCCAAGAAGATAAAACTATCACAAGGAGATCTAACAAGAGAGCAATGGTATACAGTTAATGATATACTAGACATGGTCAAGGAAAAATTCATAAGCAGAACTATTTTGCAGCAAATAAATAGGTTAGGCTTGAAAAAAACCCCAGAAGTTAGAACAAAGATCATGCCATCATTAAAATCTTTTTGTAATGGATGCCTACTCTAAAAGTTTCATAAGATAAAATAAAACGAGTAATGATTGGAAAAAAAGATTTAATTTGATCTAGTTTATCTGACTAAAAAATCAGACTTAAAAGTACATAATCATAACTCAGTGATATGGTTAAGGTGTCTCTCTCATAAATGAAAACTACAATCTGTGTTTCAGGGGAGTTTTGTTATTTACAGCTTCTTCTGGTCCAGAACAGCAAGGGAACAATGCAAAAATGAAGGTGCTATGAGGAATGCATGCAATTCTGGCACCTCTTTGCATTTATCTGCTTAGTGCATTTGGGAGTAGAGTGCTCCACAAAAGCATTTTATTGATGGCAGACTGCAGGGTGGAGCTTGATATCTCTAACATCATCTCATCCATACCGTGCACACAGGGCACTCTTCCCCTCCAAACTAATTCTCCATTTCTACCCAAAAGGAGCTGGCTGCAGTGCTTGAAAACAGCCAAGGAGCAACTTCTCATTTGAATGACAAGAATCATCACAGAATTCCTTCCAATGTAACATTTCTGTGCACAAAGGAAAAATCCTGTTTGGTTTACTTCTATCAAAGTAGTTTGATATACTTCTACTGTAAGGTCGCTTGCCCAGTGGACGAAGGGAAGGTGGTGTATATAATTTTACGATTTTAGTTTCCAACTATGAAGTTTACTTTGATGGATGCAGAAATCAGACTACTCTCAAGGTTGTGAATAACTTTTCTTCCTTTGTCTTGCTGTCTTGCTGTACTTATCTTGCTGTCTTGCTGTACTTCTGCTTTCTTCTCAGTGATGTCCAATGATAGGACAAGGGGCAATGGGTGTAACCTGGAGCATAAGAGGTTCCGTGTAAATACAAGGAGAAACTTTTTCACAGTGAGGGTGACAGAGCGCTGGAACAGACTGCCCAGGGAGGTTGTGGAGTCTCCTTCTCTGGAGACATTCAAAACCCACCTGGACATGTTCCTGTGTGACCTGATCTAAGTGATCCTGCTTTGTCAGGGGGGTTGGACTTGATGATCTTTCAAGGTCCCTTCCAACTCCTAACATTCTGTGATTCTGTGATACTTTGGTTGAAGAATGATTTTAGCTGCATAATAGTAGGGTATTTCTGACAGAACAGTGTAGTGCTTATACAGATCTGGACACTGCACAATCCTTCTTTCTGAAATTCAGAAAACATTTTTGAACAGAAGCTGTCCTTGCTAGGTGAGGAGTTGGTGTCACAGATATCCGCAAAGGACAACATCCCATCCCTGGGATCCCCGAGGTCCCTGATTAAAAAACATATTTCCCAAAAATTGATGGAAAAAATATTGCAAACATCTATATTTGGTTGATAAGCACTATGGATATGAAATGTCCACATGTAGACATAAGACTGCCACATGTAGACTGACTTTTTTCATTACAAAAAAATATTAGTCTACTATTTAAAGGTTCCTCCAGTTTATTAGTCTCCTCCTTTTGTTTCAGATTTTGCTGGAAGGTATGTTTTGCTATAAAGTACTGTCTTTTTTATGTTGTTTCTGAGCCTGTGCTCACTCCCAAACTAATTTTCAAATTCCATTGAATAAACCTAGCAGTCAGCAGCAAGTGCTGGTGAAAACATTTTTAATACATTAATTTTACTTCTTTTTAGCGAAAAATATCTCAATACTGGAATGTTCATTAACTAGCTAGGATGAATTAAACAACTGTGAAAGACTGCTAAGATAAATGCATTCAGGTAAAAGGAAATATTACTCACAGGCTCCAACTCTCTGCTTTGGATGAAATAGACATCAGATACTGGAAGCAGCAGAGCCTTGTTCCAGTGTGAAAAGAAATTATCTTAAGGCTTTACATTCAAGAGGTGAAATCAATGTACTGAACCGGCTACAGATAAATAATTGACACTCCATGGGACGAACAGATGAGATAATGCTGAACAAATAGGGACAGACTAATAAATGACTGAATTGTGTGCAGCAGCATGAAGGAGTTGTTTTAATGGGTTTGGAAAGGGGTTTTGTTTAGGGCAGTGAATGACAAAGGTCTGTTAGAACTGTGAAGAGGTAGCATATTAGAAACTGTCAGTTTCTGTTTCAGCCACTCATCAGTTTCTTAATATTAATAAACTGTTGAGTAGGTGTCCTGGATAAGATTCAAACCAAACCCAACTTTCTTCTCTCTTTAAGGTTTCTAAAAGGAGAGATTATTTGCCATAACTGTTTTTTATTTGCCACTTCAGCTGTGAAGTTACATGTTTTCAGGCATGATAAACAAAGTTCTTTTGTAGATCTGTATGCTTTTAGAGACAAAATGAAGCTAGAAGCCAAGATTGAAAAGAGCTCATAGGACAGAGGAAAAAATACATTTTTTGTGTTCTCCTCTTATTCTAGCAGAGGTTTCAATTCAGAAAAAAAAAGTTCCTTTCTTCCCTCTCATTTTTTTCCCTTCTGCAAGTACCTAAAAAAGTCACACAGGAAAAATAAAGATGCTCATTATGCACTTTTATTTTCAAGTCCATTTGACTAGTTAGTCTTTAAAACAGGATGAGGCATGGGGAAGAAAGTAGTATTTCTCTTTGAGTATAAATTTTGGAAGTTTATTTCTTTGATTCATTATTTTCTTCCTTATGTAGAGGTTGAGTGAACATGGGAACACTTTAAAACAGAAATTAGTGACCTTTGCCAAGTAATTTCACCTCCCTGGGGAAAAATATGATGGTAGAATATTGAATTTTTATATATAATCTTTGAATTTCATGCTTCATAGGTGGCAGAGTTTAAAATGATGTCATGGTTTAGGGTCAGGGCGGCCCCTTAGTCCTATAACAGATGCTCTCTGTTAACCCCACTCCCTCCCCAAAAGGGAAGGGAAAGGGCATAAGGGAGAGAGACTTAGCGATTAGAAAAGGAAACTAGAACAGCTTGAATGAAAATGGGAATAATAATAAGAAGAACGTAATATATACACATATATACAAAACCAGTATTGAACCCAACCGCCTGATGGTAATTACATCACCATCACCAGTGATGCTGTGGAGCAGGCACCAGGGGAGTCCCAGACTGGGCCCCACAGCAGGTGGGAACTGTGTTCAGGAGCTGGATTCTGGTACCAGATTCAGGAACATACTGATTGGGATCAAAAACAGAATGGAAAGAGTCCTTCTTGGATGCTCTGAGGAAGGAACTGAAAGAGGACCTGAGACAAGCCGAGCAAAACTGACAAAGCGGTCCAAGAGGAGGTAAGAGCCACAGACCCTCCAGATCCCTCTGCTTTATACTGAATATGACGTATATGGGATGGAATCCTTCGTTGGTCAGTTTGGGGTCACCTGCCCTGTCCACTCCTCCCTGCAGTTGTGGCCTTTCACTTTCCTGCACCCCCCAGTGTGGTGCACAAGATCCAGCAGTGGCCTTGGTCTGCACACCAGTCCTTGGTAGTAACTCTAACCATGGGGTGTGATCACTGCCAGCAGCAGACACTGCCTGTGACAACAGCCTGCTAACTTCAGACAGTGCAGTGAGTTAGAAGAACTGAGATGAAAAATAAAATTACTGAACAGAATTAGTTCTGTTCTCACTCAAACCAGGACAAATGAATAGCATATATTTATTTTCTGAAAAGATTAGGAAGGCTATCCTAAAACCTCTTAAAGACTACTAGAATGGCTGACAAATTTTGATCATTTGTCTTCTGCATTTTTCTCTCCTCAGGGGGAGGAAAAACTTGTTCCTTTGTCACGCATGCTAAAATAGCTGTCAAATTCAAGACAGCATAACTGCTTCCGGTAATCTACAGAGCACCATATAATATTTTGATCATAATATTAAAGCTTCCAAAAAGGCATTTTAGAACTTTCCCTTCTTCCTTGTAAATGAACTTTATGAACATCAAAATTAAAAGCAGTATGTTTACCCAGAATCTGAATGTGTGTGCTATGGTTATGAACGTATTTTGATGAAAGATCTTAATGAAGTTAAGCATTCAGTCATAAATTAAACTTGATAGTGCCTACAGTCTGTGTACAAGGCATACAAAGCATTCTGATTTTGTTTACGCAACATTTTGGGGATGTGGCTATACAGCTGAATTATCAATGACTATTCAAATATGATTTATTAAAAAAAATGCTGCTATTTCTAGATAAAAACATTTAGCATCACATGCATTATAGTATGAAGACTTCTGTATATAAATATTATTATTTCATTCTTAACAGATGTCATTATGCATCTAGAAGTCTGCACAAAGTGGAAGAGGAAATAATGAGAGCTGTGCCATTCCCTCTTCCCAAAAGGTTCTGGTATTGCTTTCTATCTCTTCTGGAACAGATTTGCAATGAACGTAACTCAAGTGTCATCAGGAGCAGTAAAGATGTTCCATTTCCTACCATAACACTCTGGAAAGCAGAAGTGAAACATCCCGTAAGTGGTGAGTCAGAAGAGTAAAAGCATATTGTCTGCAAACCATGAGAAAAGGGGTGACTGAATTGGGGTTACTTTGGGAGTTCACTCCCATGGGTATTTTCATTCATTTAGTTCTGCTGGTTTGGACAGAATCACATCCTTCTTTAAGCTTTCCACAGATATATGTAAGATGTATTCAAGTCTAAGAAAGAGCCAGTAATCAAATGGGCTTGATGTTCTCACACAGTTGAACAATTCAGACTCCCACTGTTTTTACAAGGAGCTCTGGAAACATACGCTGTCCATTTCCCAAATATTACTAACATTTTGCACAAAAATGCTGTAACCATGGGAAACTCTTGATGCTGACAATGACTCCAACAGATGCAGTTTATATGATATATGGACAGCTGCAAAAAATGACGCTTGTTTAAGCTGACTACCCCGAAGGAAAGTCATGAAGCAAGGGTGAAACGGGAATAGAAGTGCAAAGCAGCAAAGGCTTATGAAAAAAGCATGCAACCTTCAGATTGCAAACTTCTCACACCTACAGGTCTCTAGCAATGTGCAGCCTGTGTGAATTACAAACTCCCAACTCCTTGTTGCCCCTTTCCCATCCCTGTCAGCTCTGGGAGTCAACCAAGGCACTCCCAGTTCAGGATAATCTCCAGCAGGCTCTCCCCAGCCAGCCGCCTCTTGTTAGAGATGCACGGACCACATGATAGCAAATAAAATAGATACTGCTGTCACAACCTGAATCTTAGATCTCCCATAGGAGACAAATTTTCTTTGTGAAATGTGCAACAGCAGCTGATAAAGTGAGAACAAGAACATTACTGACTGGATTTTTCTATTATATGTTTCAAATGCTCCAACAGCTACTCAGAGAAAAATGTACCCATCTTTTGTTCCTCTTGTTCTGAGACATAATGAAATGTTTCCACATTTTAAACTGCATTTTCTTATATTTTTCTGTCTTTCCAAAGATGGTGCCCCTTCATGCAAAAGTAGTCTTCATTTCACATTAGTCTTTTCACAGTCTGGTTCTCACGCTGAAACTTTCAGATCTCTATGGAAAGTGTAGAAAAAAAGTTTGCAATAAGTTGACAATGTCTCCCTCTAACTTTTATTTTTTCCTGATAATTTCTTAATTTCTTAATTCGTGTCACTCTGGCTCCAGCTGCTCTGAGTCATGATCTGCCACTGGCAGTTCAATCTTCAACCTAACCATCACAGTCTCCCAGTCTGGCATTTCAGACCATTAATAAAAAAAGTGTGAAAAAATAACTATATATGAAATATTATTGACACTGGTACAAGTAAACCCATGTTAATAATATTATCATTTTTAATTATAAGAACATCAGAGCTGTAATATAATTTTAAAAGTAGTAATCATCATGTTACATTTAAAACATGAACTTATAACTCTAATAAAATAACGTGAATAGTAATAGTAAAATCACATTCCTTATGCAAGCAATTAAATGGTGATGCAACCAGTATGAACTAATGCTTATGACAACAATATTGTGTATAATATTTTCTGAGTTTGCTGTAGTAATACATATAATAAATATAATTTACTATATGTAATAAATATAATTTATTTCTCAGTATGTTCTGGTAAAGCTGCTGCAGACATGAAGTATATGTATTTTGACTCCTCCTGTCTGTATAGGTCACCCTACTTTCAAATGTCCAATGCAGTGACAGGACAATTTTTTTTTTCAAAGTCTATGACAGACAATAGCTGCCTATAACCAGCAAGATGGGTTTGTACAAATTGCCCCCTTCACCCAAGATGGGTGATGTGAAATTCCAAAACAGCCTTCATTAGGGTATAGAAATGGTTCTGAACTAGCCAGCTAACATAGCATTACTTTTTTCATCTTCCAAACGGAGATTTTTCCTGGGAGGCAGACAACACTGAATGGAATTTGGTACTTTTCTCTCTGCAACATCTCCTTAGTTATTAAAAGTTTTATTCTGCAGAGTCTCAGTGGAGGTAGTAGAATAACAATATCTGAGCCTTAGGTCTCTGTAAGACCTAAGAATATGGTTTTTGCTATATTTCTCTCATTTATCTGCCAGTTTAATTAAAATTGTTCAAATAATGGCTTATATTCTAAAATAAAATGATAAAACTTTATGAAATACATGTGTTAAAGACACTATAGCTCAGCATTTGTATCCAGCAAGCAGCCCAAGCCCTGCACAGGCTCTGGATAAGGGGTACCTAGTGTATCACTTCAGCAGCCTCCCTTTGTCAGCCAACCTCTGCAACCCTAAGCTTGAGCTGGTTGCTGTCACCTGCCTCCCTAAATTTTCTCTCTGCCAGTCAAAATTTCTGTTTGAGTAATTGATGAGAAACAGAGCTGAGCATCATCTCAAGCAAGCTATGCTGTTGACATGTTTGTTAAAGTAGTTTATAGCCAAAGAGTATATGTGTACAGTCTTTGGAATCAGGCATCACTCAACCTCAGAAGGTCCCTTAGAAAAGTAGGGAAACATTTTTCTCAGCTAGAGGAACAGACACTTCATTGTGTGACTACAACTGAGAAAGGCCAAGCTCAAGGAAGAAAAAAAAAAAGAGCAATTAGAAAATAATCAAGTAGTTCATCCAAGAAATCAATTAAAACAATTTGTCCCTCACTGTAAGCCTTACCCCCTTATGGACACAGTGCAGTAAATAACTGTTTTTGCTAACTAGTTCTCATTCTCCCAGAAACCATTAAGACATTCTGAGCTCATACCTAGAGTTTTCCATTAAGGGACATTTTAGTAAGACCATGGGCATACTTGTATGGATTACAGTATTAGAACATGTTCTCATTTACAAAAAATGGTTCTGGATTAAATCACTGCACTGCTTTTCAGTCACCCTGTATTTCTGCACTACCTCCACTTTTTCTCCCTCTTGTCCATGCTTTCAATATCCAAATCAGTCCAGACAGACTCGGAGTTTAGAAATACCATTCACTGTTGCCTGTATCAGCTTTTTACCACACTCTTTTTGTTGCTTTTTCCACAGTTTTCTATCCTTGCCCAAGGTTGTGTGTCTGGGATTTTCTAATCCTTAGAAAAAAGAGCATTGGATCTTTGCTTTGCTATCAAGATATGCTTTCTCTTCTCCCTCCCCGGCAAAATGTATGGCTTCAGGTCCTTCCTAAGTAACTACTAAAGTATTTAAATATTACAGTGAATTAATTTGGAATTCTGTGGTCTCCTCAGCAGACAATCTCAATGTTATGAGTACAAGCTGCCCACACAATAGTGTCCTCAAACCCCTCATTTTGCTGTTGAGTTTGGTTTTTCATGGTTGTTTTATTTTGTTTTGTTTTTTCCCCTAGCTCTACCTTCACATATCTAAAGGCACAGTAATCTCTAGGTTCTGGCTATTTTTATGAGCTGGGCTTATTTGTAACCTATCACCACAGCCCAGTTTGTTAAAAATCTATGGTTATACTTTAGATTTAACGGAAACAGTAATGAAAAATCATTGACAGTATCAGATTTTAGATAAACATTCTAAGTTGCCATAAAATAAAGGCTTTTTTACCTTGCTAAAGATGAAAGGAGTTTTCTTCTTCTTTGAAAATTCTGCTTTGCATTGTCGATTATTGTTTTGGGTTTGATACACTACCCTGCCCACTTTGTTGCACTAAATTACATTATTCCATTTAGGGAGGCATTAAATTGCTGCCTATGAATCATCCAAAACTCCAGCAAACATTATTTTGATAGAGCTGAGCAAATAGAACAAGAAACAGTCTAGTTTCCTTACCTCATATTCATCAATATTTAAGTTAACTCAAATCTTCATGAGATTGAGGGGGTAAAATGAATGCTAGAAAAAGACATTTGTTCAGGAGTGGTGATGGAGCTGGCTGATATTGCAAGAGGCTCTGTCATCATTAAAAGTTCATGGAAATTGGACAGGAGGGAAAGGGAAGACGGTTCCTGATGAATGGTAAAAGGGAAATATCACACGTATCTTCAGGAAGGGCAAGAAGTTTCTCCTCATATGCCATGTGCTGCAGTTCTCTTTGATTACCCACCATTGGAACTGCATCAGGATAGCCGTGTATTTATTACACTGGGAAGCCAAAAGCAGGCACAGCAGTGCAATTGTGAACTTCTTAGTGCCTAACCTAGTGCAGAGAGGAGTGCTAAACCTCCCTTGGCTTGCTGGCTACACTCTGGCTACCAGAGCTGTTGGCCACTGTTGCTGCAGAGGCATACAGATCACCCATGTTTACTTCCAGTCCCTGTTGTAAGCCAGGATTCCCTGCTCCCTTACTGCAAAGCTGTAACCAATTGGTGCCAAGCCTGTATTGCTGTATAGTTATTCTTACGAATACCCTAGAGAAATAGTCAGAAGGCTTCACTATCTCTTGAAACATTACAAGGGAGAAGCATCTGACAGATACTCACTGCCGAAGAGAACAGAAGTAGACCAATACATTTAAAGATGGCCATTGGGTAGAGGAATCAGCAAGGATCATGAGGTCAGTTTTCTGAAGCTTAGCGTATGGGTGCTGAAGAGAAGCCAAATTTTTAAACCACTGATGCAGTTATGTTCCTTGTTTTTCACATTTAATTGTTGAAATAGCTGGCTAGTTTACATGCAAGGGGAATCCACACACCACCAGTTGCTTTGCTATTGATTGGTGAGACAACTCCAGAAAAGTTTTAATGCTTAAGTTAATGTTTAAGTTGCTAGCAGAATAGCACGAAGGCTTATGTTGAAACAGAGACTAGTTTACTGTACCAGAATGGATAAGAAAGAAATGTTACCTGTATAAGGGTCCTCCATCTTCCAAATCGATCACTTTCTTCTTCCACTTTTTTTTAAATAAACTTGCACGTATCTACTAATTTTATCAAGAAAGACTTGATAACATTATCAAGCATACAGGGATATAACTCCATCTATAGCCACTCCAATAAGACTTAATACATCCAGTTACAGATGAAGCTAACTCAAAATATATGGGCTGGGAGCTACGGGAAGATGAGCGGCTAAAGCATACAATGTTATAAAATGTAAATTACAATTCCATAAGGAAGACTAGAACTACATAAGAGACCGTGCAAACACAACAAAATGGCATTGAAAAGGATCCTAATTAATAGGCTAAAGAGCAGTATAATCGCAGACTAAGATCTGTCTGTCTCTCTTTCAGCCTCTGTTTTTCTTTGGAGTCTTGTCAATTAAATATTTATAATCTACCATTTTTTTTGCCAATTAGATAATAATCATGTCTGCCCTAAGCTGAAAGGTCATTTATCTAAGATTTGCTCCAGAATCACTCCTTTCATCTCCTTTTATTTGAAACAGCTCTTCTTTCCATGACAGCAAGTACTGAAAGCCAAAATTGACTGAAATTGCAACTTGTCAAGCTATTCAAGATTATATCAGATATTATATCATATTATTATATGTAGGGTGTTCCATGACTAAAGAAGTTGGGGAAATGTGGTGGGGTTTTTTTTGTAGCTAAGATTTCTCTATACTATTTCTTTAAACAAATGTATTTCTAAGAATTCATGTTCTTGCTGCCTAATATGACATCACTGTGGAACACTTTATGTAAAGCTTTTAGTGTTTCAGCTGTGTTCCACATCTGACATACATGTAAACTTTACAACAAACTGCTTCCCAAAGGAAATATTTTTTTTTCTTTATTAGAGGTGTTCTATAGCATTTGAATAGCTGATGAGAAAGTCTTAATGAATTACCTTGTAGAAATCTAACTTGCACCTGTCTCCTCAGTTTAATGCCAAAACGTAGAATTTTGATTTTAACATATTGACAAATTGGCCTAATGAAGGAGCCCAGTGGAAAAAGTATTTATTTGGTATGCATAAATACCACAGATTTTACCTTTGAACCAGGCACAATACAGAAATATTCTTGTTCATGTTCCCTAATGGACTTGTACAGATGGTATTTTGAGAAACCTAGCTATGAGATGGCAAATGAACTGGTCAAAACGGAATATAGTAAAGGAAGATGGTCTTTATGACATGGTACAGCATTCTTCAAATAGGGGACAGGCAGATATAGTGAAGGGTTAAATACTTTTCTGAAAACCCTTCAGATCCTTGTCCTGCATCATTAATTCTTGAAGTTGTTCTTTATTTGACTGCAACAGTGTAATGGTTTGAAAAGCAAAACAGCAAGGGACTCAAGTCAGAAATACAAAAACAAGAGAAATGCAACGGTACAAAGAAACACCCCGAAACAGAATCAGCATACAACCCGACACTGCCGACTGGGGTGGTGGTAGCAGTCCCGGTGAAACAGTCCTGTAGCAGCAGTGGTCCCGCTGAAAGCAGCCATGCCGTGGAGAAAAGGTCTGGCGCTCTCCTCCGGAGCAAAACCGCCGCCGCTCCCAGCAGGGGTCCGAGCAGGGTC
>JANHFX010019746.1:32180-45279 GCA_027560015.1 Chloroceryle amazona
TAGAGAGTATAGAATACACAGTTTTGCTTCTAACCACATAACGATAACTGGTCCCGGCCCCTCTAACTATGACAAACAGTATTAAAACCTGGTAGTTAATATCTGTAAACATCTTTAAATATGCCTCCTTCAAGTAGGGATTTATTTTTTTCTGGTAACAGTGACTTTCCCTTCCCTTCCCTTCCCTTGCCCTCAGAACATCTTTTAGGTACTTTTTTCCAGGTTCTTTAAACAGATATTTGAGTATAGTACTTATGAGCATGTCCTAATACACCTAGATCTTGAAGCAGTTCAGATGTGAAACAGCTTCTATTTGGATGCTGTACAGTCCTAATAGGATTAACTGTGCTTGATTTAGTACCCCAGCGCTGAGCAATGCCACCATAAAATGCTTTTTGATAGCACACAGAGCAAGCTCAGGACTGCTTGCAGCCAGTCTTGCAAAGACACTCCTTACTTTGCCAGTGGGACATCAGCAAGATGCCGCTGATGCTGTTCTCAGGAAGATGTGGGTTCCTGGTCTGTAATGGGAATCAGTAGTGGAAACAGAACTTGATGCCCACAGAGTACTGGTTCTTTATTAATTATTTAAAACTACCTTAAAAATGAAATAAGTAATTTCCAGATTCAGAAATACTCCTTTCTAAAGCAAGTAAATGGCATTCCTGCAAGAGGCAACTTGCCAGAAATTTTCTGGCCTTTACCACCAATCTCACTGAGGGAAGTAGAGGTTCTGTGTATAAAAGCCTAAGGTTTTTCTTCATTACCTGATTACTTCCTGAGCAAGAGTAATTTCTCTGTCATCTCTGACAAATTAAACAAACAAACAAAAATCCAAGAAAGCTACTCCCTGAGATTTATTTCCTTTGTCTGTATCGACCATCAGCCTTTCTTGCATGTCAGACAAGTGCCTATGAGCAATCTGACCTCATACAGTATAGCAGAGATAGATTTTTTTAAGTAACTTGAGAAAAAGGGGTGGGCAATGTATCATTTCCTTTGCAAATGTATGAAATGTGGAACTGGAAATGCCAAAGCATTTTAACTTCAATTCTCGGTTCTAACTGGTTTTCATGACTCATTCAGTTGGTGAGTGAGCAATGAGATTGTGCCAGAAAAGGAAAATATGAATGGCTTTAAATTTAAATTCAATTATTTAAATTAACGTATGTTTACTCAGGAAACTGTTTTCTGTTCTGATTGTAGGTAGGGATAAACTAACTTTGTATTTCCATAAATAATCTTAAAAGCAAAGCAACTAAAAGTGTTGATGAAACAATGTAAGTATCATAACACTTCTGCCTGGTAATACACACTTAGGGCTTCTGCCAGGTAGTGCCATGTGACATACTATGTTATGAACCATACTAAGACTAAACAACTGTGTCTTCTGTGAGTAAAGTAGTTTTCACTACTCCAGTGAAATGTTTGCCAAACAGATTCCTAAATTTTGCTCTACTAAGCACTTACTGTTTTTTTTACAGTACTGGAAAGGCACATAGTGAAGGGTTTCTTTTATTTAACTAGCCAAAAGGTTAGAGTTGCTGCTGTAGATCTTTTAGGTGACAGAGCGGCAGTGAGAGAGTTCAATGAAGAATGACCTTCCTCAGGCTTGCCTTCAACAGATTCTGAATTATGCTCAGCTGAGACAAATGTGATAAAGCCAGTCATGCTAAACATGTGTTTAATTTATTATTGTTGTGGTGGGTTGACCTTGGCTGTCTGCTAGACCACCACTCAGCCACTCTCTCATTCTCCCTCTTCAACAGCAATAAGATGGAAAAACTCATGGGTTGAGATAAAGACAGAGCAATTGCTGACCAATCACTGACATGGGCAAACCAGACTCAACTTGGGCCTGAACTTAATTTATTTCCAACTAAAAATAGAGTAGGATGGTGAGAAATATAGACAAAACTAAAGCACCTTCCCCCTACTCCCTGCTTTCTGTCCAGGCTCAGCTTCAGCCCTTCACTCCCAACTTCTTGACTTGTCCCTGCTGAGTGGCACCAGGGATGGGGAATGGGGAGACTGTGGCCAGCCCATTAAAGCTTCTGTCTGTCATTCCTTCCTCCTCACACTTTTACCCTGCTCCAGCATGAGCTCTCCACATGCCTGCCTTTCCACAGCCTTTCACAGAACTGTCTCCTACATTAAAGTTTAAATTTAAATACTGTATCAGTTGATACTCATTTGCAATGCAGACACTTGATAAACTGAGTAATGTAGTTATGAGGGTAAAGCAAACAAAGATGCCTAATGAGGCTCAGTTCCTTTAGAGAAGATGGATCCTCACACCCAGCATGGGCTGTGCATGTCAGTGATGTGGATGCTGGCAGATGCATGCACCACACTTCCATTGATGTGCACTGCTTGGTCTGGTGTTAAAACTGATATGGGAAAAGTTGGGGACACTGTTCCCACACTGGGATTCAGGGTCTAAACCAACACATAAACTTGGGCTTTGCAAACCCTGCTTTCCTCCATACGTGTTTGTTTAATGGCTCTTAAAATGAACATTTTCCTACTTAGTCTTTCTCTGAAGACTGGGGTGCAGTACTTGGATGAGGCAGCTGTACAGAACTGACTCATGCTCAGTTTATACTTAATTTTCAGGTATTAAACTGACACTATTAAACATGATAGAATTGCTATTCTGTGCCTCACTGCATTTAAGACTGATGCTCTAATGCACATTTTCTAAGCATTTGGCTGTTTAAAGCTTCTTTTTTCCATTCTCCATATTCTCCATCATCACAAGTCTTTTTACTTGCATCCTTCTTCTTGCTCAGAGTTCTTCTTATGCCTCTTACCCACTGGAGATTCACACAGCTCTTCTTAAACAGTCTTCTTGCTACTGTAAAGAATAAGATTTTTTTTATACTTCCTTTTACTCTATACTCTCTCTATATTCGTACTCTATACTTTCTCTATACTTCCTCAGTGCATTTATTGTCAATTTCATTTTAGCCAAAATAACTAACATGGTATTGCTACATAATATGGAAATGGCAGAGCCTGGCTGATGAAATTTCCAGCTTCAAATGTACCCAGGGGAACTGTGCTGCTATTTAATATATATCAGGGTTGGTTTTCTTGGTTTGTTTGGTTTGGTTTGGTTTTTGGTTTTTTTTATAATTAAACATTGTCTGTATATACATATTACCTGTAGGAGGTTTTTTTAGCACAGAACTGGATACAGGAATTTGATCTCCAACCCCAAATTCAGGTTATCTGTTGCTTACACGTTCAGGCCAGCAAGCTCCTTTGCTGGATTGAAAGTACAGCTGATCATTATGCTATGAATGCACATAAGTCAATATACTTAAACCATTCAGAGATGGACACTGCTAGTGTAAAGCAGCACAGCTGGTTTTTGATCATTAATCATTTCCTAAAATTGTCCTAAAATCAAGATAAGAATCATTCTCCTGGGTTCTCCTTGGTTTCCTGGAGGGATAAGCAGTATATTTTCATGCTGCTTGTCACTGAAACTTAAATTCTTTTTACTAGAGTCAATATTTATTAGTGGACTGGTGAGGGGAAACTGGATTATAATGGCGAAAAGCTAAAGGACAGAACACAGAAGCCTCAGTGTGTTTATAAAACATTGTAATAAGAAAACATGACCTTACTGGGCTACACAGAGTGCAAATATAGAAAAGTTACAGAACAGTTATATGTTAAATATGTAAATGTTGTTTTGGATTTGAATACCATTGTTTTTATCTGGTTGATGTAATTTTGCAAGAATTAATTCAAACATAAATATACATTCTCAATGTCCTAATGCGAATTGCGTTGCTAATATTTTTCTTCAACAACTGTGCAATATACCTGCTAGCAGTATTTTTCCTCTTGCCTACCAGCTGTGTTGTAGGTAACATATGACAGTAAACACTTCCACTCAGAAAGCATAAGTTTATTGAAGAATGGCTTAGAATCACCTCCAGCTTCACTATTACCACAGGTGAATACCCTAATGAAGAACTACTTACTGTCTTTACAACATTTCCAAGCCAAATAAAAGCAATCTATTTCACAATATATACTAAAGAAAGTCTCTGACTTCAGTCGTATAAATGCAGAGAGATGTTACCTCATAAGTACATAAGAAAGGACTGGGCAAATGACCTTTCCTCTGGCAGAATTTTAAGATCTTGTTTCTAAATTGAAAAGTAATGTCAAAAAATGTAAGCAATTAATAGTTTTCTGAACAAATGGATTCTTGTATTTTATTTAAGAGGCAAAATAAGGAGCTTTTTTTCAAATTAGCAGTCTTATTTGCAATTAAGTGTGGTGTGGTAACATCTCATTACTCAAATAGGACAGGAGGAAGAACTCAATGATGTTACTAATGTAACATGTGTGAGAAACAGGTAAGCAATTCTTTGAAAATATTCCACAGGAGAAAGAGAACATCCTTTCTGAGACTGGGAAGAGTCTTCTGAAGCAACCAGTAATGTCTAAGGATTTTAAGTGAGGGACAGATTCTCCACTGGCTGAAAATGTGGTTAAGAGCAGCAAGTTTCACAAGTTTTGAAGTTACTTAAAGGTAGGTGCCTTTTGACTTTGGTATGAAAACAAATCCTTTTGCTCTAATTGGTAAAATTATGTCAGAGGTTAGGATTAAGATGAGGGTAAATTGCCTGTAAATGATTGTGGGGTCATTTCCAGTTTGAAGCTCCTGAGTACAAGAAAGATATTGCCACACTGGTTGAAGTCTAGTGGAGGGACACCACTTGTTTATGGAGCAGGAGCTCATGATGTACAAGTTGAGGCTAAGAACTGACATTTGTCCCTGAAAAGTTTAAGGAATTATCTTACTTAATAGAGATAATATAGCCAGACACTTTTCAGAAGCGCAGTCTAGAAGCACAAGGGTCAAAGGATGAAAGTTGCAAACAGAAAATTTAGATTAGATTAAGGGAAAGCATTTTAGTAGGTTGTTGAGAATTGAATCAACTTGCCAAGCAAAGCTGTGGAATCTCTTTCTTGGAGAAATTCATATTTCAACTTGGTGAGATCCTGAGTGAACAGATTTGAGGTAGCCATGATTTGAGCTGGGGGGGTTAGTTCAAAAGAGATCTAGAAGTCCCTTTCAACATGGAGAACTATGGGCAGAGCTATGCAAATGACAGGCTGTAGTGGGTATCTTCTCCATCCTCTGGTGCAGCAAAAATAATGCCCACACTACTAAGGCTGAACCTCCCTTTACGGTAACCCAGTGACTTACTGAAATATGAAAGAGGTTATGTGCTGCTAGAGCAATATCATATTCCCTATATCCTTATATTCCTTCGATGTAAGATCACTACAATGACATTATAATGCTTTTGATGTAGATCTTTGCAGTTCCTCTCCCCATACAGTGTCCTTCCAGCAATATTTCAAAGCTATATGAAAAGACATTTGTCTAACTCCTCCCTGCCCACTCCACAATGTAGAGACTCTCTGAAGTCTACACTGGTGTGTAAGTGTGCTTTGCTGCATTGCTTTGAAACCTCCTTCCTTAATTTATCTCATCAGAAACTATTTTTTTTTTCTCTTAATCAGGATAATAAAAATACAAGGCTGTGTCCTTGAGATAGCGAGAGAAATGTGTCACATACACTCTAATCTTCCTCTGTTGATACTACACTTACCTTTACAGTAAAGTGCAAGATAATTTATGTAAATTTATGTGAATATATTTATTAATTCCTTAATTACTTTTTCTTTTTTACTTTTTAAAATTTTAAATGCATCAGTGCATTGGATCACTTAGATCAGCTGCCTAAATGGCTCATTCTAAAGAACCCAAATGCTTTTTTTGCCTCATTCCAATTCTCTGACTCTTTCTGTAAATTGTATTCAAAACTGGTGCCTGAATAACTTGCTCTATTTTTATATTCCCTCCCTCCAATATTTTTCTGGCATCTGGTCTCTAATAATCTTCTGAAATAAGCTTCCTCCCCCTTTTAAATGGTCATTTGATCTCCCACAGGACATGGATCTGAAAAAGGGGGAAGATGGGAGTTTGCATTCCACTCTACTCAAAGAACGGAAAATGGCATTGTGATGACAGCGCTAGTGGTTCTTATCCTCACCTCTCTACAAACATTCTCTCTTCTGTTTCCTCTGCAGGCACAGACAGTAGAAGGGATTGAGTGAGAAACATGCTGTGTGCTTATCTAGTCTGCCCACTGAAGTACAGGAAGCCAAGAGAAGAGGCGAAGTGAAACTGCAACCTTGCAGTACAAAATATATGCTGATACACTTTTCCAAGCCTCAGATATTCCAAATAGTGTACATCCTGGATAGAACTGATGTTATTGATGGGAAAGTCTGTAAATGTCTTTAGATACATATAATTATCTCTAAAGTATTAATTCTTTTCAAAAACTAAAGTGCTAGAAATATCCATCTTAAAACTGATTAAAACCTCATATTTGTAGGAGTAAAACCAAACCAAACCAAACCAAACAAACAAACAAAACAAAATAAACAAAAAACCTCCACAAAAAAAAAAAAGAAAGCATTCTTCCTCCAGGTACTACAGAACTGAAAGAAGCTGGGCAGAATACTTCATGAGAAATGACTCTTCCTATTTCCCCCCCCAGAGATTCAAAACAGTAAGTCCTTGTTCCATAGACAAATCCTGACAACACAAATGACTCCTTAGTGTCAACCGGGGGTGCTAAGAACATTTAAACAATTATATCAGGTCAGAGCAGACATCCGTCTAGCCCAGCATCCTGTCTGGAGGGGCCTTGGCAGATGCCTAGGAAAGTGTAAGAGAACAGAGCAAACATATAATGATAGTTCAAACATCTGGCGATTTTTATAGAGAGATTTTTATTGCTGAAGAAAGTGTCTTGGAAGTATGCAAGGAAGTGTTGGTAGAGTTCCCTCCCCCAGGTTTTTTTTTTAATGCCTTGTTTTCTTTTGAATACCTAGAAGCTTTCAGACTCCACTGGCAAGTATTTCCACAACCCAGCGACATGTTGTGCCATGAACCATGTCCTTCTGTTTCTTTTGAACCTCTCAGCACTAAATTTATTCAGAGGTCTCTAGGTCATGCAAAACCTGGAGTCTTGTTTCACATCAGTCATCTCCTTGCCAGGCTAAAGAGTCCTAGCACTTTCAGTTGTTTCTTGTACAGAAGCTACTTCATACCTTCAATCACCTGTATAATCCTCTGACAGTTCTACTTTATTTTTTTGAGATGAGGAGCAGAACTGATTTCACTGACTTTCATCTTGCGACACCAAGAAATGTAGGCTACTGCACAAACGTATCAATCCTAATGCAGACCCTAGCCCTGACTTTGCAGATAAAACAACGTGCTCTCATTGAGAAGCAGCAAGAGGAGAACATAAGCCAGAAAATCAAGGGTGACAGGAAGACAGGCAGGTGTAGTCACCTCCCTTACAAGAGGTGCAGGCCCATGTCAACCAAAACTGAAGAGCACATACAACAGTGGTGACCAGGTTCAGCTGTCAGACCAGTGACTGCCACACAGCCTGTAGCAACAAGGCAGGGTCAAGGGCAAGGCAGGAAGTCGTATCACCAGGTCATGGACAGCAAGGTACATGGCCAGACACAGGCACAGCTGCAACATGACTCGAGGCCTGAGCTTACCTGCAGCTCCCAAGCAAAAGGTTGTAGACCCCAAACAAAGCTGCTCACAGCTCCTTCTTATGTTCCTCTTGCACAGTGTTGTGATCTGAGGTGCTATAGTAGCACCATACCAGCACCAACTGTCAACTTGGGCAGTCAAACCTTGACCAGCATGGAAGAAGTGGCAGAGTTTCTACATCTTGTGCAGGGCCCAGACAATCACTACACAGAAATGAGAAGCTGAGAGTGAAAAATTGATTTTTTCTAGCAAAGAAGTAAAGAAAACCTCATGCTGCTGCCATCACAAATTCATTTTGCATGTTTTAAATGCTAGATGCAGTTTTATCTTTCTATCTCAACAAATGTAGTAATTGTTGTTTGTTAGTTCATTTTTTTTTAATGTCTGAAATGTTCTGTATTCTCCAAATGAAGTGGAGAGATTTGGCTACATTTCTTTCATATCTTTCCTTGTTTGTCTATTTAGAATTTTCTCCCTTCTTTGTTGCTTCCCAAAACAAAATGTATTTCCACTCCAGGCTGTGAATCACACTTCTGTGGTTTAAATATATACAGAAAAAGATAATATAATATCTGGAACAGCAGAACGTAACAAACCATCTAACAGCTTCCAAATTGGGAAAAATTAAATTTGAGTAGTTTATGAGAAAAGCATGTAAAATTTCTTAAACAAGTGAAGTGATGTGAATATTCTTCTCAGGTATTTATATCATTATTGCCTTCAAGTGAGTGGCAAAATCTTGTGAACCTCGTTATTGTTAGAATTTAACCCAGAAGAATACCACAGCTATACAAACTAAGCAAGGCAGCAGTTCTGGAGACCCTTGTTAGCATGTGTGTGATGTTTGAGGTGACCAAGGCACTGGATGCATCTGTGTGGATATATAAATATTCATGGACTTTGTGAACTCAGTTTTTGATCTTTTACCTTTATCCACTAGGTAATCTTGAAAAGGAAATTATGCTTGATTCATAATCATATTTGTACAGCAGTGCTGCTGGAGGTCAGATCTCAGAGTTACCTGTACTTCTTTGTGGTTCTTCAGCAGTGAGCCCGAGTCAGAGCTAATGTCACTTAGTGCTAGTTGCCAAAACAAGAACTTCTTGAAAAATCACAAAAGAGTTCTTGTAGAAAAATCTACAGAGAGCAACTTTTCAGTTTGCACACTTTTGAGGTAGCAGTAGTTGGAATAAATGAAAAAGGATGCCAAGAGAACAAAACTGCTGGACCGAAAGAACGCACAATACAACTTGCCAGCTACATGTATGGCTTCGGGAATGACTCACCACTGGTAGAAACAAAAATTCCAAGGAATGGCTAAGACCAGGGTGAAAAACTGGATATGTTTTGCTCTCTTTTATAGAACATTTTCCTTCCAAAAAAAATGGAATAACTCGAAAGATAGACAAAAAAAACCACATTAAGTTGATTGAATCTGACTGGTGCTATCAATTTTCATTTAACATCTTGCACAGAATGATAAACCAAAATATTTCTTAGCTGATGCTGCAAATTCACCACTTCTATTTATAATATGGATAGATGACAAAAATTTTAAACAGTCAAGTTTTCCATTTTCTCTTAGTCATCTTTGAATAAAACCTGAACTGAGAGTGACCTGGAAACAGCCTGGCCCAAAGATTATTATGAGGTTGTTCTTGTCTCTCAGTCCTGAGCACCCATGAATGTGGTATTTCCAGAACTGTAAGATTTTGAATTATAAATCTTCTTTCCCAAACATACTTAAATTATAACTTAAATTATACACTTTTTTTTTTTTAACAAATACAGAAGGATCTTTTTGATTACCTGACTTTTTTTTTTTTTTTTCCCAAATGTTTTATTTGCAGGCTCATCCCCCAAAAGCTGGAGTATATGAATTCTAATTTTAAAAGTCACCCCCCTGAAAAATATCATATTCTCTGACAATTATGTAACTCAGACATTAAGAAATATACCAGATGTTATGAAGTTGGCAATGAAAACATGAGAACCTTTAAAATCCTTCAACTCAGTGATGAAGCAAGGCAGAATCAATATACAAATTTGTATGGTAACTTAATTACAGTATTTGTATTTCTGAAGCGAACACCTTATGGGGCATAATACACAAGGGTCAATAATCCTTGTGTATTATTTTCTTTGCATCTACTCTTTTTTTCAGTAAGAGGAAAACTTTGTCTAAAAACTACCTTGGCTATTCTGATTTTTTAAGATGTGATTGTTCATATGTTAGTAAAACTATGTGTAAAGTGTAAAATAGCATTTACAGGCCAAGTATGCCATGGTCATTACTCTAAATGAAATTTGTGTTTTCTTGTAAAATACACATTGCTAATGGAAAAAACAAAAAAAAACAAAAAAAAAACAAAGAGGAAACCCACAACAAAGTAAAATATTAATATAGATTTATTTTGGAGGTATAAATATGTATATGCAGTAATAAAGAAGCTTCTGCCTACCAGTGTGTTTGCCACTCTCGCTAGTCCATGATGCATTCTTTGTGTCAACAATGAGTATTTGCTCAGGAAACATTAGTTCCTGTCAGCATCTGTGTATTTTAATGGCAACAAAAGTGATGTAGTAAACAGCCATGTCTTGGAAATCTCGGGTCTGCTGGAACACCAGTTTCTCCTCTTTTCTAGCCAATATTCTAACATTTAAACCAAATGCAACCAAAGCACTTATTCCTGCTCAGCTTATTCTCTCTTCTGCTGTTTATTTCTGTTATTGTAAGGCCCCATTCAGAGGTGAATGCATTGTGATTTTTACAGTGCAGGAGATGAGAGGTGCTTCTGCACAGCTCTCCCTTCCCCTCATCGGTAGAACCCCTCCCAGATCACTGCTCCTGGAGCTTTAGAAAAACTGCATAATACTTTTGATAAATTAAGCTCTCTGTAGCCTTTAATTAAACTTTCAGTGCTTTTGTTAATAGCAGTTCTTATTTGGGTGTAACTTAATGAAAATAGCTACTCTGTAAAAATATGCTGCTTTCAATGATAAAATGTCACCATCTAATCTTTTCTCCTTCATTCATTTTTTTTGTGTTTCCTTTGCTGGAATGTTTCTTATCAGCTAGCCTTGTTTAAAGAAATAAACTCTTTCTAAAAACTAATTCTCCTGTTCTGAATACTAACAACCTGGCACCGGAGAGAAGCTCTACACAGAGCCACATCTGTGCTTTGCTTCTGGTAGAGCTGAATAAGAAAAAGTACAGTTCAAATCTACATTAGAGCAGAAGTGACAAATATAGGCTCAGTTAGACATGAAAGAAGGCCTTGTCAGGGTATTAAATTCTACATATGATACATTTAGTTATTATTTCTGAAGCTGTTTTATCTCAGTCCATGTAAATTAAAGTAGATTTGATACAATTACTTTTGCCATATTGAGAAGCATTCTCTAAAAATACCTTACAAAATAATGCATCAAGTTTACAGACACTTTATTTCTCTCTAGTTTTCAGACAAATAGTTGTGGTTGTGCTAATTGTGAATCTGAGAAATCTACCATGAAATTTGAACTCCTTTGCATCTGGACAATACAAATATTTTTGTATCTAAAAATCTGATAATTCCACTGTTCAGCACATCTATTGGTAACATTCAGTTAATTCTCACACAGCTGTGTTAGATCACTAAGTCTAATAAGTGTTAACTGTGCTGCAAAAAATATTTTCTTCATTAAAATAAGCAGCTACAATTACAAAAAAAACCCAAAAACAGCAACCCTGCAAGGTAGTAAAAATACCTCTTATTTCTATTCCAGTTTCAAGAAGAGTTATGACAATGAAGAAAGTAACACTTATGTTTAATAAATTTTATATTGTGTGATATGACTCATTCTATTATCAATTATGGCAATGTAACTTCATCTGAAATGGATGGTAGTAAACAATTGCTCACTCTGATGAGAAAAACAATGGATTTTTTTTAAAGCAGGGACTCTTTGTGACCTGCAGAAAAGTGAAAACAAAATATTAACAACCTTTTAATGAAACCCATGCCTGGGGCCTTAGTAATGTTCATCCAGTGTATACAGAAAATTGGATTTTGCCCTAATGTACCTAAATATAGACCAAATATAAACCTGAACGTAGACCAAAGGGCTCAACATTTAATCACCATTTTTTTGACATTTTTTGCCATTACCAATAGCAGAAATGTTTCCAGTCGTCTTCCAGTTGTCCTCCAGAATACCTATGCAGAGTGAGAAATCCATATCCTTATAAAGAGTTGACTTTATGTTTCAGGAAAACAATGAAAATGTGTAAACCAGATGTGGTAGAGCCAGATGAGATTTTCTGCTGAAATGATTTACTGATGCAGTAAGCTCTTTGTACCAAGTGCAGTTCATCCTGGCAAATTTTTCATTTTCCATCAGAAAGCTCACAGTAAAGTACTTCATTTCAGCTGGATTTGATCCTAACCAGAATATTTTCTTTATTGTCTTATGAGTCCTGTATTTCTATCTTCTGGTCTCCCCCTGGGGTCAGGCTACAACTCCCAGGCAGGACTGTGAGGATTTTCAGAGCATTGCAGGACTGGTGGGATTCTTGGTGCACAGTGAACACTGTTGTCTGGCCACAATGTCTGACATATTGGAAATCTCTATTTTAATACATTTATCATCTTCCTCCTCAAGGGTAACATTCCACCAGGGAAGATACAGATTAATATAAAAACACCCTGAAATTATTCATTTCAGGTCATTTTACCAAGGCAAGAAGAAATTGTTCAATTTGAGGGATTTTTAAAAGCTTTGAAATTAAATTGCCAACATTTCTTGCCTTACACTTTTTAGAAGTTTGTTTCAGAAGGGAGTGTTAACAAATCTTAAATTCTTTAGACTTTCCCGCAGAAATATGTCATTATTTGTAGAAGGAGAATCCAGTCTGAAAGGTTGTCTTCTAAGTTCTTTTTTCTTCCTTTACTATTGCACTGTAGAGATCAGCACATGTCAGTCCTTCAAGAATAAGGAAATATCTGAATGGTGGAGGAGAAGGTAGAGCTGACCATCTCCTGTGAATAATGCTCTCATTTAGTCCACTTCTGTAGTATCAGGTCTGGGAGGTGAAAGAGTGAGATGTATCTTCTCAGATGCTGGGAAAGCAGATACAAACACCTGTGAGGGTAATTAACTGCAGAATTTTAGAAGAACAGACAATTATTTGCAGAGAATTTGTGAAACCAGGAAAATTGAATAGCTGCCCACATAAGCAGAACTTTTGCAATAGGGTTGAAGTCATTTTATGCTTGAGGAAATTGTTTAGACTTTCCAAAGAAAAAACCTTTCCTGCACATAAAAAGGATCAGAAATCCTTTATCTATTTGATTTTTATTATTTTTTTCCCCCAGTCTCAGTCTAATCTTTTTCTGGAGTATTGGTTGAGGATCTTTTCTTTTTTCTTTTCTTTCTTTTCTTTTCTTTTCTTTTCTTTTCTTTTCTTTTCTTTTCTTTTCTTTTCTTTTCTTTTCT
>JANHFX010019746.1:45379-68305 GCA_027560015.1 Chloroceryle amazona
TCTTTTCTTTTCTTTTCTTCTTTTCTTTTCTTTTCTTTTCTTTTCTTTTCTTTTCTTTTCTTTTCTTTTCTTTTTTTAAAACTTTTGCTTTTACATTTTACACCTGATCTGTAGGGCTGAGCCATCCCATCTGGAGATAATACCTACAGATAAATCATGCCTAAACTGGCACAACAGAAAATGTAATGGAAAATTATGTAACATAACCTCTTATTCTGCTGGAAGAGCGGTTTTAAATTGGCATTCATAAAGTGAGTGGACTAATAGATTGATCTAAGATCAGAATGCATCAAGCCAGCAGAGACTTCAAAGACAGTAAGGGATCATATTTTTCATATTTAGTTTCATATTTAGTTTTTCATATTTAGTTTTCATATTCAGTTTCATATTCTACCCAATATGAAAGATGAATCAGAAATCAAGACTGTATTACTATAGCAAGTGTCCACTTGAATGAGTACTGCCTATAATCTCCCTTTGTTCAATGACTGGTTTGAATTAGAAGTCTGAAAATTTGCCTGATCACTATGAGTGACTCCAGTGTATATATCTATATAATATTGTATTTTCTCCCTGCTAGTTAATAAAAGCATTACTGTTTGGCAGGGGCAAGGGGGGGAGGAAGGGGGTGGAGGAGTTCAATGACAGGGTTTATTTAAGTTCTTCGCATTAGCTTTGAAAAAAACACATAACCTCCAATATTAGTATATCCAAAAGACAATCACATGTAAACAAAACACCATTGTTACTGTAAAGATAGCATCTCTGTATTTCTGCCAGTAGCATTACAGGCCATATTCCAGGGTTCTGGTTCCTTCAGCACCACCTAGGGATGTTGGTGGAGGAAAACTTCTGTCTGGATAGCACCCGCAGCACTGGAGGGACCTTAGATGTATATGCGCTGGTCACAGCTGTTAATATGCCACATATCTAATTTAAGGGCTCAAGGCATGCACTGTCAGTGGTGTTCATTACTACTTGCCACCTTATTCCAGGCCAATCAACTGTTGGTGTTTTAAATTCAAAGGTTGGAATTAAAATTGCAAACTACTCAATAAGACTCTTGATGGAGCTAAGTGGGTGCAGTGAAGTGTCTGTCAAGATTTTTGCTCTAGTTCTGAGCCCTCAAGGATGATGAAAAAAAAAACCAAAAAACAAAACAAACCAACCAAACAAACAAAAAACAGGGGGGGTGGGGGGTGGGAAGAGAGAGGACAACTGTGTAATATATTGAACAACAATCTTGAGTCATCCAGAAATAAAGCCTGACACATAATAGGGAAATTTGTGTCCTGGATTCCAAACATCAGTCCTTTTTCCTGAATCATAATAAAATTCCACATTTGGATATGGTTTATAAAGATTCAGGAAAAGGGCCAAAAATTCTGATCTGGCACCTTGTTCATTTGCCTTTTTGCAGCAACTGAAGCAACCTCCTATGTCTGTAGAGAGGAACTGTTGCGAGCAAAATGCCCTATCTGTTTTTTTCAGCAAAGTAGCTGGCAGCAATGCAGTATTACTGCTATGATGCACAAGTGACAGACATGGCCCTCCATACATCTTGGCTCATATGCTGGGCTGCAGAATTTCTTTCTAGCTGCTGTTCTATTCACAAGTGGTATTTCTCTTGTGAATCCCAGCTGTGAAGGGGTGATGGTGACAGCAACATCACATGGGATGCAAAACTAACACTCCTTCTCACCACCTCCAAGTTCTTCAGAAGCCAAACAGAACAAATGCAGCACTCATTGCCTGCAGCAGACTTTTCCAGTTCCCAGAGCACTCAGTTACTCCAAGTTATCTTCATCCTACAGCTATCTAGCAAGCCTAGCAAAGATTCTCTCCCACATAAATATACATCCCACACCTGTATCGGTTCATGATACCAACCACCTGCCAATCTACTCTCCATATGTCTGCTCAGTTTTCCAAGGAAGGCAGCTACCAGCTTTCATGTTCCACAGATATGGCATGTTCTGAGTCCTACCCCAACAGCACAGTTGCAGGTTGAGTTAATTAAAGGCTGACACTCAGCATATACATATATCAGTCTGCAATGTGCCTCAATGAGTTTGAGAAAGTATCCCATGTGGAGCCACACAAAACTTGGTAGCTGTGTTAACAGCAGGAAACAGATGGTAATACTGCATTCCAAAGGATCTTAAAGAAGAGCTCACCACATAGGAACAGGATTTCAGTCACTACAAATGCTGTAGGCTAGGATTTCAGATAAGTTGCTGAAAAGCATCCTAAAGTCTTCAACATAAAAAAAAAAAAAGCAGCCTTGCCATCTCAGATATAAGAAGTTCCACTCACAGCCTTTCCTTGCGCTATCAGGGATCAATGCTTCTTTCTGCTTTTCACAGACAGGTTGATCTGCTGAGACAACCTTATGGCTTTGCTTCTCCTTGTCCTTTGGCTTTTCTTCAGCTTCTGTGAACAGGTTGGATAGAGAGAAGCCAGGTGTTTCTTTCTCTTTGTCTGCTTGTGGCTCTGATGTTTAGAGAGGCTTTGGGTCTGTACGAACTGGTGGGTGGGCTTAGAAGATGATCTTTCCAAGTGTTAACCGGACCTCAAATGGGCCACCTCTTGGATTTTGTTGCTACAGCTGCTGCTGCTGAAGTCACTCCACTTGTCAGGCTTGGAAAAGAGTCTGCATATGAATTGGTGAAAGAAAGGAGAAAGAGAACAAGTTATTAACTGAGCAAAGAGATGTATTATTCATGGATTTGACAGGCTTTGGAGATGTCCCAAAGTGCTGTCAATTGCCAGTGGTAAATAGCCAAAAAATGAAAACCAAGCTTTTTTTAGCCTGTTTCAACAGTATCAGTCGAGCAGTATCTAAAAATCTTGAAATGAATAGGGCACATTTCTCGCTCATGATGCTCATGCAGAATATATTTTAAATGGACATAAACATAAGGACAGTTCACCTTAAGCTTGTTTGCCTAACCACATTTTTTTCAGATACTGTACAAAAAGTGAGTGCTTTTCTAAGCATGTATCTGTTTTTTCTTAATTGCTTCTTTCCTTACTTATAAATGCTTAAGTTGGTTTTGCTGTGAAGCTTTTTGGTAAGCTTATGTTTAATTTTCAGGAAGAACAAAGATTTGTTATGGTATGTAACACACGTCTGTTATGCTTCAGGGCACTGTGGAGAGACACGACAGGGGGTATTAACTGATGTTAGCTTTTCCACAGACCAATGACAAATGTGCAGTTTTCAACTTCATTATTTTAGTTTAAAAAAAGGAAGGCAAACCAAAAAAAGTAAGTACTGGAAAATCTGAGCATCTGCGAGGCTCTTGAACAATTACTACTGAAGTGTCTATTTCTGAAAAATGGACTAAAGAGCCTTTATAAACTAATGTGGAGGTCTTCATAAGAGACATAAAGTAGACAGAAAACAATGGAGATCTGTGAATATATGGACCATGTTTTTTACTGGAAGTTTATGAAACCTATCCTATTAACTTCTAAGCAAAATCGTCACATTGGTGAATCAGATTTAGATTTCTTGGGCTTACTATTGTAAAAGGAACAAATAATTGCAATAATCATGAAGATTTAAGGAAATGTTATTCCTCAATTCTTTGCTCAGGTCTTGAAGCATGGAGAATGCAGTACAGATAGAATGGGGACTATGTTACTACATAACACATGCTAAAAATCTCCGGTAAAGATCAGGACTTCAAATACTTCTTCAATAAGTTTGAGAAAATTTCACAAATTGAGAAAATTCACAAATTCAAGTTGAATTAATTTAATTTCTTTAGGATTTTTTTTTTTCCTTTTTCTGCTTAGTAACCCATGGTACCAACAATATCACTATGTCTGTTTTCATGCCTTCTAATTTTATCACTTGCTAAGTTGAAAACATAATTCAAATATCTCATTAATTTTTTCATAAGCCTTATAACTAGTCCCTTAATTGAACTTCATAAAGGTTTAACTGTATTTCCTTCAACACTTTTATCTTTCCAATAACCTCGAATTACTTTTTCCTTTAGTTCATTATAAATTATTTAGTAACTTACTTTACTTCTTAATTTGAGGATTATTTTGGAGAAATCCTATGGTCAGTTATGTATGTCTTGATCCTCCAGAATAATTTTTCACATATATTACATACACAGTGACTAAAGTTCTTTGCACAGCTGTTTTTTCATAAGTTTTAGAAGCTCACATAGGAGACCTGAACAACATTCAGCGAGCCCTTCGTACAAATATGTACCAACATACAGTATATAAATCTATATTTAGAATGTTTTCTCCTTTTATTTGGAACTATTTTGATAGGCACAATATTAAATTATTGTATTACCTGTTGGAATTTCCTATCTAAACGAATGCAAGCAATTAGCTTCATATTATAACCTCAGTTAGCTTCAAATTCTAGCCTCACCTTAGCATTGAAATCCAATGAACTTCAGTGGGAACCTTAGACATGGGTCCTGGGCTTTCAGCTTTCCTCATACTCTCCCTATCTCCTTGGGGGCAGTGACTTCTCGCTTTTCACTCCGCCCTTATCCTCCATGCTAGAGAAATAAACACTTTCACAACCCTTTATAGATCACCTTAACTCTGCTCTGTGACCATTCACAGGAACGTTGTGTTTGTGTAGTTGTTGTGCTAACATGCACTTTTAGAGTAATAATAATATAGAGAACAACCATTGTTTTAACTATCTAGTTGTGACCTTACATTCGTTTTGATAAAAAGTCAGAAGATACCCTGTTTGCACTTAATTTACAGAATATATGCCTCATTCTGGGAAACAGATGCATCTTTCCAAAATGCTTCAGATGAAGGTGTGCACCAAAGATACCTATTTGAGACCAGTCTTAGAATCAGTTACAGTTTAAAGGGAAGCAGAATTCCAGGAAGTAGTCTTGGATGCTGGTAAGGAACACTCTGACTTTCTACATAAAATGATTTTATAAACACATTTCAATGTTTTCTTGAAGTGGTGATTTAATGGTATCTAACAAAAGGTACTTGTTCAATTACAGCTATATTTTCTGCTCTGAAGAATCTCCAGGAAGAATTTCATCAACTGGAGTTGGAACAGCTTCAGGCAGAGGAGACTGTAAAACACCTCAGCATGGTTTGGGATGCTCCTGTTCCTCTCCTGACCTATCCAGCATTTTCCCTTTCCCGCCCATGCCAAGGATGCCTTTACTTCAGGTAGTGCTTTTCTCTCTTTTCCTCACCTTCCCTTTATGTTTTTACTTCATGCCTGAAGAACAGTTCATAAAAAGCCAACGGAGCACAGAGCTAGAAAGTGTCATGGAGTCCCCAGAAACAGAAATTGATCTGCAAATGGTTATGAAGAGTCCTGAAGCTCTGGCTGTGCTGAACTTACAAGATGATTTACTATGTGTGATATACAGACGCACATTTAAACATTGTCAAATTATCAAGAAAAACCCTTGTACTCCTTCAAAACTGGCTCATATTATATATAATATGCATTTGATATACTATAACATGTCTAATAATGATAATATTTCTACAGCCTATATCTTCAAATTATTTTAAAATGTTTTTGCAATCAGTAATTTTGCCTTAGAAATCTCTTGTCAGTATCATCTTCAATTCATGGCTGAGAAAATTTAAAGCATTTAGAAGAAAACAATATTTTCTTACTTTCTTAGTTTTAAAATCGAGTGAAAACAAAGTTTTCCTTTAAATAAATGTCACAAAAATGTGTACCATGAGTGGACAAACACTATGGAATACCGTCTTTCTGAGATTATATATTTTAAACATAACCTAATATTTGGATGATAAACATAGAGAAGTCTAATGAAATGTTAGATAGTTATACTATCATATATATAAAATATATCTAACTCTAATTTTTATTAGAATGTGTCACTGCAGTGTGGCATGTGGCATATAACCAAATAATTCAAAAATATTTGAACTGCACGTGCCACATTGTCCCAGGATAAAATCAGGGCTCTGCCTTTTCCAGAGGAAATTACTTCAGAAAGCATTACAGGGACTATCTTGGTCAGAGCAGTAACGTATGGTGACATTCTGCACTGCTGTAGAAAATCAGTGCAATTTCATTACCCTGCCTTCCTGCAGGGCAGCTTGATGCACTTACATTAAAGTCTCCATCTCTTACCTGTTTCTTAAAATGCCTGCTGTTTATGTCTTCAGGGTTCTACTCTAATTTTAGCAACAAAGAACCCTCTAGTTTTATAAAATATCTCATTTTAGAATTGCCTTACTGTATTTTTATCCTGTATTTAAAAAACAAAACAACCCTGAATTAAAAATGTGGTTTGCTTTAACAACTTATGCAAGGTCATGTAAATCCTGTAACATCTTTGCTTACCAATCAGATTTTTCTCTTATTTTGTTGCAATCTTAGATAAAAACCCTCTTTGTTCTGCTGTTTGTTTTGCTGTTTTATTAAGGCCATCATGTGATGGACATTTCACAGAGGACAATAATGAAAACACACCATTAGCCCTCAGTTGCAGCAATGTAAACTGAGATAGGAAGCAAAATTAAAGCAATGTGGAAGGCTGAAGGAAGGACAGGGCTCCAAAAAATGACTCCACAGATAAGAGGAACAGTTTCAAACTAATCTTCTAAATCATTAGCATTGTGGTATTGTTCATACCATCCCAGACTAATGATTATTCTTCACAGGCGGTAGAGATGTGCTAAGAGAAAAAATATTTTCTCCATATATGCAACCATATAATTTAGCAACCCATTTTTTCAAGTTAAGATGACTTTGATCTTTAAGTATTTTAGATAGATCTGTTTCTGTCTTAATGGTATATCAGCATTTTCTAACTTCTGTTTGTGTCTGTCAGACTTACTGCTCACATCAATGTCAGCTTGAAAACAGTGGGGTCTAGCCTCCTATCTAGAAAGAGTATTTCGTAAGACACAGCAGTGCAAAGTTCCACACACTGTTCTGCATTATAATTCAGTACTTAACAGGAAAGGCCACTTCTCAAAGTAAAATGTAGTTTCATTTTCATGCAGTTTTCTCTCTTTGGGCTGCTGACAACTTCATCAGCTAGCAGAAGTTTAAGCACATATGTTAGTAAGAATTGTCTAAGGGCTTAGAATTCTTCAGCTTGCACAAAACATAACAGTAGCAGTGATGCTCATCCAGATTATGATCAGATGAGTTTCCTGACTGTATTTTAAATGTTACAACACTTGCAGTGTTTTGAAGGAGAATGATGGGGAGTGTAGCTGCAATGTTTCATATGTGTACTCACATCTTGGGATATAAGTGTGCTTTTCAATTAATAAACATCTGTCAAAGTCAGGAAGTTTGCTTCTTCGTGGAGGATAAACTAGTAATATGAAGTCAATTATTTTCCAAGCATAGCTTGTTTTCCTTATACACATAAGCCTAGTCTTAGAAAATGCTTTTTCCATCTATTCCCTATATCCCTCAGGAAAGCTGTATCCCATGTTCTGCAGAGTAGTAACTTACATGGAGATCTAATTATCTTACACACTAAATAGCCAACAATAGCTGCATAAAGATTTCCTAGTATGCAGACCAATGCTTGTGACCAGCTTTGCTCTGTAAAGACTTTGCTTGAGATTAAGAGAATTGTGAGGCTCTTTCTTTATAGCTGTTATGTTCCAACTCAGCCAGAACCAGAACTATAGCAGTGGCCACAGCAGTCAGCGGGATACCTATTAAATCCTTTCTGCATGCAAATGTTCCATCCCTGTTTATATCATGGCTGGCTGGAGGTGTTGTAAATCAGCATGGCAAGTTCCTGCTCCACAGCTGGGCTGGCCTGGAGACATAAATCTGACACATTGCTGTTACCGTTGAATGTAAATCAGCATCCGTCGTTTACCAGCCCAGGGCCATTGCACATGGCCATGATAATACAACTGAAAAACAAGTGTGCACAGTGTGGTATGACCAGGACAGATAACCTTTAATATTACTCAATATTGAAGAGAATCTGCTGGAATATCTCTAGGTCTCTTCTCATAGGAATACCTATGTTTTAGCAGCAGTGGTGAAGGCCAGGTTTGATACAGTGATGATTTCTCCCTCTGATCTCATGACAACTAGTGCTACCTGTTCACATGCTCAAATACATTCAGAAACTCTAAAGCACACACAAACACTTCTGCTTTCCACAGAGGTACTCATCTGGATGACACTGTTGGTTTTCTTCTTGCTTACTTTATCTCTTTGAGATCCAGTGTCTTCCAGAAACTTGTGAACATTATTCTGCTTCAGGCTATACTTCTGGTAAAAGTTACATACCATTAACTCAATGAATATATTTTATTGCTCTTGTATAATACGATTTACTTTACCTTTCATAGGAGCTGGGCCAGAAGCAGACCCTATGATAGCCACAAGCATTTTGATAATGGGAATCCTCTAGTTATAACCAGAGAAGGGATGCTTTCAGTCCCACCCTTGATGTGTGGCACCAGTCTTACTTCCTCACATAAGTAGAAGTGAAATAATGAAATGCATGACCTAGAAAGAAAGACCAGTGAAAGAAAAAACAAACTAAACATTCTGTGCACCACAGTTAAAGAAATATAGAATGGCAAGATTTTTAAGCTAGAAGAACCTCAAGGAAGAGCTTAATTTCCATTTTACATCTGATGTGTCAATTTTGCAATCTTTTTTGCATATGGAGATTTAGTCTGTCATTGTTACATGGATTATCCCGAAGCCTCTAGCCAAGTGAATAAATTTTACTTGTTGATGTGAATGAAATTCAGCTTCAGGAGAATCCATACGAAGACAATGACCATCATGATGTTCAGAAACTAGTCCTTAGCTGAAAAGAAAGATAATGGGAGAGGGAATGGTTGTACCATGTAGCTTTATATCAAAATTGTTACATGCATTGTGTACATTATTCAGAATGGTGTTTCTTAGCCTATATTGAGAGCTTTAATTAATACTTAATCAGTGGAGGCTTGTCCAAGGAAGAATGAAATACAATTAGTTACAGCTGACCATCAGTTAAACAGAGCAGCCTTTTTTGATTAATGAGTAGTAAAACATCCTTCTTTTTTTAATGAACAAATCTATCTAAATCATCTAGAATACACCAGTCAAGATGTGACTCGGTGCTCTGACTAGCTCAAGACCATGTACTAAGCTGATGGCTTCTTCTAAACCTCTTGGCTTGTGCTGGTGTCAAGCGATGTGTTAGCATGCTCTTCTTCAGGATGGAAAGTTGTGACCCCGAAGTCCTATGAGTCCTTTTCTTACAGGGGTATTTTCTAATTCATCATCTTTTCCCGGTGACAAGTTGTTTGTTTGTTGTTTGTTTGTTTTTTTTTTCCTTTGTAGAGAATTACAAATGCCATCTACAGAAGCACAAAAGGGGTGTGGTGAGTTTACCTTGGATATCGTGATTTCTGTACGTCCTCTAGGAAGTTGGTGAGATTAATCACTCTCAATAAGTCTAGAAGCCTTTAAAGGCTCCTGTGGAGTAAACAGGGGGAAGATCTGTCCCAGAGGAGATGAACTGCAGCTACATGCAGGAATGTGAAGGATGACACTCAGAAGAATTACAGATTGAATAAGAATAATGTGAATGCATGGTGATATATGAAAACTCTTCTTTTCTCTTTATACATTAGTTTTATGGTAACAACAATATGTATTTCCTTTTATTCTTCTTTCATGGGTTCACAGCTTGGGAATGTTTCTTTTGTATGTGCAATATTTAAAAAACATTTATCTAGCCCCCTAAACCAGTTTTAATTTAAGGAGAATGTGCATTTTGATTATGAAAAACTGCAGCTTTTTTTTCTCTTACAGTAATGAAGAAACATTTGCAAGTATAAATGCAATTATATTAATATAGAGTTATGTAATTATGTAATTGATACCAAAAAAGAAAAAAAAGGAGATACGATCTGTCCCTCTTCATCCCTGTAGGAACCTGTAGGGAAACTCAAGAATAAATAGTTCAAGTCAGCTTTTAAAATAATAAAATATGCATGTTTCCTTCCACAATAATTGACTTAACCACTGCATCTAAATACTGATCGCAAATCATAGGATTAGAGAATTCTCAGGGTTGGAAGGGACCTTAAAGATCATCTAATTCCAACCCCCCTGCCAATGGCAGGGACACCTCCCACTAGATCAAATGTAGTAAAGGAATATCAATAACCTGAAATCATCCATCATCAATTATTGCTACCGCTCCTAAATTGAAGCTTTTTTATTACTGGTTAAGTGGTGTGCCAAACCTGTTACCTTTCGCTGTAGTTTTGTGTGGCCTTCCAGTTCCTACTGTTGTGGGCTTAGGACACTTTCCTGCTCTCCCAGGGTTTTAGGCATGGCCCACGAGCCATGATAGAGATGCAAGCTTTACACTAAAATATTTTTACATGTCTGCTGGTAGACCTCTCCATAAGAGTAAATTTTATTACATTCTCTGAACTCAGCAGAGTCAATAGATGGAGGGAGAATATGGGCTGGGTTTGGTGCTTGTATGGCTTCATGGTAGAGTGCTTAGATGAGGACTATGTACCTGTCAGTATGACTGTGTGATGTGTAGTACCTGCACAACTGTGCTGCATGTAGTGGAGTACTACATGGGGGTGCTACGAAGTTCCTCGGGCAAACCATGGTATCTGAAGGCAAGCATGCTTAGATTTGCCCTTGTTACATTTATGGCTCTGGTCTTCAGATATTATTATGTTAACACTCAAAATCAATTTATATAACAAGTTTGACAAACTTAAAAAACCCAACCAAAAACAAAACAAGTTTTTTTTTTTTATTTTCCATATGTCAAGGGCAATATTGTTTCCCAGGGGTAAGTATGTTTAGATTTGTAACAAATTGAGTCAGAAAGCCAGCTGTGATTGCTTAATGCCTTAACAAATTTCACCTTTTACTCTTTCTATGCTGAAACATCTTCTATTTGTAAGTTGGAACTTGAGTTTTCTTGCAAGTTAAAAACTTTATCAAGGACACATGCAGTAAAATATGGGTATGCTTTCACTGCCTAATAAGGACTAAATATGTTTAAATTTCTAAGAGGGAAAATAATCATTGTATCATGTTATACCTTCTTAATTTGTGTCAGATGGAACAACAAACCAGAATGTCTACAGCTCATCTTTGTGCAAGTGTTGTATTATTCCTCGATGCTCCACATGCCAATTATTCCAATTCTGTCAAAAAAAAGCATTTCAGATTTCGAGCTAGATGAGGTGGACTGGATCTAGTATTGGATACTTACTAAGATGAATGCTCCTATCATTTAAATTGTGATAATGTTCCTGGAGAATCTTGAAATTGAATGAAAAGCATGACAAAATAGAAAGAGAGTGGAAAAAATGTACTTTTCTTACACACACACACACACACACACAACCCCAATCTAATTGGTCTAGAAATCCCTCCAAGGGCTTTATAACAGGCAGGATGAATATTGAAATCTTTTACAATTTAGATCTAAACCAAAGTAATTGCAGAAGATTCACTGTTTAGATTTCTAACCAGACACTGCAGGTTGAACTAATAAAAATACTAAATAAATTTTGGATCAAAATTAATGTTGCATATGGTGAAGTTACCTCTGTATTTTTTCAGAGAAGTGATGTAGGTTACTCTATTGCACTAAGACAACATTTACATGGGTCATTTACTTTCATAGATAGAATAAGTTTTAGACAGAAACTGATCTGAAATGCAGCATAAAAAGGTTATTTTTCACTTGCAGCTACATTTAATAATATTTCAGCTACATTTTCACTTGATTCAACTGCTGCGCAGGATTAAAATACCATTCATCTACTGTACCAAGCAAACAGTCTTAATGTTACTTTAACAAATGCAAATTTGGCATGTTCACTCTCCATGTTTTCTTCATTGTCTTAAAATCTGCTCTGAGTCTTTTAAGATTTTCAGCAGAAGTGCCTTTGCATTCTGAGGTGTCAAGATGTCAGGTCTTGAAAAAATGAGAGAAAGTTTTGCTTATGGCTCTTTACAGTACTCCAATGACACCTCTTGTATACAAAATATATTTCTTTACTTACACTACTTTTAGTGTAAGTTACAGGGGTAACTCTCATTGGAGCAGCATGGTGCAATTATGCATTAATTTCACTAGGTGCTAATTCCAGTACTTTGTTGACTCAAAACACAATTAACTTTGGACATTTTATTAATCAAATTAGTTATTATGGCATGATCATGACACAATCATTATAATACAATATAGACAATAGCTGTTCTTTAACTGTTACAATTCATATGATGGGCAGCCATCTTGCTGTACATCAGATGTTAGCGAGCAGTAAAATTGCATATCCTCTTATTCACAGCAGCTCAAACTGCAATGAAACTCAGATTTGTGAAGAAAAAACCAACAAACCAACCAAACAGAAAAACCACAACAACCCAGGCAAAAGGACAAATAGATGGAAAGTAGACCTAAAAAGCAGAGGGAATGAAAGCATTAACATCTTCATTGCTGGCTTGCTTAGACTCATTTCCCAGTCTGACAAGCTTTAATTTTGCTCTGAGGGAGCCAGATATATCTATTGTTTTTCACATTCCCTTCCTCTCTCCTATATCCCACCTCAGCCTTCTGTCATCCAGGAGCTCAGGTGTCTGTATATGGGCCTGAGGATTTTTGCAGTCACTCCAGAACTCACTTGGAAATAGCAAAAACTTTAGAAACATAATATAAATAAAAAGAGAAAGCACTTTAAGAAAAATATTTCTTTTTAAAGTTATGAAGCTCATTCAAGCAGAAAAAAACCCAAACAAACAAGGTGAGCTGGTAAAGTCAAGTAGGAAAAGTAATACAATTGGAGGTGTCTGTTATTTTAAATAAACCTTGAAGAGTTTCACAAGATTAAATGTTTTTCAAATAGCATAGCAACTTGATGATGTCTACTATTTTGAAACATAATATGTTACCTCATTTTACAAAGGGTTCAACAGAATTTGATCTGGATATTTTCTTTTAGGTATAATTTAAGGCTACTGTTTTTCTTGTATTCTGGAGCAAGAGAAAAGGAACAATATACATTGAAGCAAACTTTGATTATTAGGTTATGTGATAAAAGCTCATCTGCACTCCCATAGAGGAGCACAGACAACAGTGGAGAAGTCCAAGTGATGTCCTGCTCTGGGTACTCCCAGGCCCATCACAGGAATGTCAGCCCAACAGAGACCCATCTCCACAACCTCTGAGGAGCACAAAATTAAGGACTCAGAGGAATGAACACCTTGTCTGGGCTTCTCCCAGGAGAGTCTCAGCCCCAATATCCAGGTGTGACACTCATTCCTCCAAGCCATGAGAGACAGCTCTGCAGCTCATCTTTTGGATTAAAGGCAGTTGCTGCCCAGGAGTGTGGGAAGCATTATAGAATGCAGGGGAAGACCATTTTGGGATTGCATATGAACTACTATGGAATGTTTGGGGAACAAAAGGTGAGAAAAGGGAGATGTTTAAGTGATTTGGGAAAGAACAACAGTGGGAAGAAAAGGGTAAGAAGATTAAAAAGTATTGACTGTGCATAGTTTGCTGGTCTGTATGCTTTCCTGACCATGCCCTGAACCTGACCAGCACACTCTGTCCTGTCTTATTAAATATCTAACTCTTTCAGTGATGAAAGGTCTTTATGCTGTCTGCACATGTGTGTGTGTGTGTGGATAGGATGTGAGTGAAGCCCTGGGGCCAGACCATGGATGGGAGGGCCCATGTGTCTGTGGTGCCATGGCAAGTGCAAGTGTGCCCATGAGACAGTGATGGTCAGTGAAGGCCAACCCAGACAAGCTGGTGATCCAGTGAAATGGTCTGGGAACAAGTGATGGGGGTGTTTCTAAGGGCAGTTCTGGGTGTGAGTGCTGCAGGAAAACAACTGAAGTGAGCACTGATTCCTGCCAGGGCCTGCAGATCACACCTTGTCTAAGGGGAGTCCAAGAAGGTTCCCATGAGTCACTCCTCTTGCATTTTATTAACGTTTTAAAAGGTCATAAAAGTACTAAAAAAGATACTACAGTGAACAAAGGGTTACTCAAAAGTCATAATAGTTCAAATCAATGAAACCTAAATTATAATAAGCATTGAATTGTTACATTATTGTTAAGGAGAAACACTGGGGAGAAATCCAGTTCCCACACAGAATAAAGTTGCAGGAGGCTTATTATTTTTCAAATAACTTTTTCTTCCAACTCTAGGCAGATCTAGGAGAGATATGGCAAAATTCTGGGGGTTTTTTTGCTGCTACCTGACTTTTCTAACTCTGCTCTGTCACTTTGTATCCCACGCTCATCAGGAAATGACAGATTTTTTCACAGGCATACACAGGCCAAGAAAAACAACAACCACTAAAACAGGGGAAGAGGAAAGATTTATAAGAACACTCCAAAAGTATTATTTAGAAGATTCTTTTCCCCTCACGAAACAAATTTGTTCAAGGACAATATGAACCCAGGTACAATGCCAGAAACTGAAGAGTTATTCACATGTATAGGCTTAATATATCCCTGAATAGAATGGTCATTTAATATATTCTTTGTACAATACTGAAATACAAAATGCTTCTAGTCTAATAATTCTCTATATTTTTCCTGCAATTCTAAAATCACTCATAAGGAAATGTCTGGTTATGCAAGGATGGATAAAACATGGTGGATTACTGAGATTTTAAGTCAGAAGCAGCATGGAAAAAAGCTCTACTGATTTTGCTAACAGAGAGGCAGGGACAAAAACTAGTTGATTTACAGATTTAAAAAATAACACACATATTTCATTGCTACAGATATGAATATGTCCTGTGCTGTTTAGTTCCACATGATCTCTGATAGACTCAGTAAATATCCACAACTGTTAATGAAAGGCATTCAATCCACTCTTTCCAGTTTTTATTCATTTTTCACATAACAATAAGCTATTGCTTATTAGCCGTAATAAAATGACAATTATTAATGTCTCTTTCACAAAGAGAGCATGCTCTGCAGAATCTGGGAGAAAGAATGAAAGATCCTTGACAGCTTTTCTTCCCCATTTGCACCCTTGCTCCCACTTACACAGTCTGGGCTGTGGAACTCCTGGGGAAGCATTTTTTCACCACATAGTTTGATCAAGTGGTATCAACTAAACAGATTTTTCTTTTTCTTCTCTTTCCCCACAGAAACTAAAATATAATCTTTGATTGCTTCATGTCTAGCAACCTAATACAGTATATTTTCTTATGTATCCCAAAGTTTTCTATCAGATTTAGCTGGAAAAAGAATACAGAGAATCTGTAACTACAAATGGATAGAGATCTTTCTCTGGTGTTTGATGGATGATTAAAGCTGAAATAAAAGCGTCATATCGCACTTCCAGAATTAGTCTTCATTTATGTGGCTTCCTTTGATCATTTGTAGGTAAAAAAAGCAGTCCTGCACTTTTCATCCTGATAATGATTTCATAGCCACTGCCTCTGAAGTTGTAAAATTTCACGAATATAACAGTTTTAGTTTGTACTGGTTTGCCATGTATCTTGCTCCTAAGCAGAATAAAATGCAACAGAGAATAATCTTAATTCAGTAGAAGTAAATAAAATTTTATACCCTTTAGGAGCTTTAAAATAAAAAGAATTTGACAGTGACAGATATTTCTGGAAAACAAAACAAAATAAAACAAAACAAAAGCTGTGATCTCATGCTAAATTTCCTAATTTATATGACAAATTATTTTGGGGTACTGAATCACGTACGTTACTAATATTATACAGAAACATATCAAAAACAAAGCTTACTTCTTATTAAGTAAATTTATGCAGAATAAATATGGAGGAACTATCACAGAAATCCTTGAAGATTCTAAAAAAATTTATCTGCAGTGCTATGCATTTAGTGAAAATATACAGAACATTATGAGCTAGAAACACAAAAATCCCAAGATGATGGAATTCATCCCTCTGGAAGCACAGCATATGCTATATTACACTTGAGTCAACAAATTGGCATTTCTGAAAAGATAAATGAAGCTGTAATTCCTAACATGTATCAACAAGGTTTGATGTAGCTTTAAAGTATGCAAGTATTTTTTGTAACCTGACTTTAAGTGTTCAGTTAAAATTAGTAATATAAAAATAGTATGCCAAAGATGATTTTCTAAGTATTTGTTTGTGTGCAATTAGCATGTACAGCACAGCTGACTGTTTACTGATTCTGTTGAGTTTATATGGCAAGGTTTCAGGAGTGGGCTGCAGGGGTGACAGCCAGAAGAGGAGGCTGAAGGGAGATATTACCACTCTTTACAACTACCTGAAAGGACATTGTAACGAGATGGGTTTTGGTCTCTTTTCCCAAGTAGCAGTCACTAAAGACAAGAGGAAATGGCCTCAGGCTGCACCTGAAGAGATTGGATAGGAGGAGAAATCATTGGATTGGAGATGAGGTTTATCAAGCATTAGAACAGGCTGTCCAGAGAAGTGGTTGAGTCACCATCCCTGAAGTTATTTAACACATATGTATATGTGGTGCTTAGGTACATGGTTTAGGGGTGGACTTGGTAGCGTTAGGTTAATAGTTGGACTTGATGATATTTCTAAAGGGTGTTTTACATACTAAATGACTCTATGATTCTATGACAAGTTGTCAGAAGTTTTCCCTATGTCTGACAGAGTCTATGCCAGCTGACTCCTAGACAGACCCAAAGCTGAGCCCATCAGTGACAGTGGTAGCACCTCTGTGATAATATATTTAAGGAGAAAAAAATCAAACTGCAGAACAACTGGAAGAGAGGAGTGACAATATGGCTTGACAAGGCTCTGAGCAATGTGATGTAGTTGATGTCCCTGCTTACTGCAGGGGGGTTGGACTAGATGACCTTAAGAAGTCCCTTCCAACCCAAGGCATTCTATGATTTTCCGTGAGAAAAACAACTCTGCAGACAGGAAGGTCAGTGAAAAACATGGGGAGTAGGTGCTCCAAACACCACAACAAAGATTCCCCTTCAGCCCATGGTAAAGACCATGGTGAGGCATACTGTTCCCCTGCAACCCATGGAGGTCCAGGGTGGAACAGATACCCATCTGAAGCCCATGGGTCTAGCACAGGCTAGAGCAGTTGGATGTACCCAAAGGATGCTGTGACCCTGTGGGATGCCCACACTGGAGCAGCCTGTTCCTGAAGGATTGCACCCCATGGAGAGGACCCACCCTGGAGCAGTTCATGAAGAACTGCAGCCTATGGGAAGGGTTCACATTGAAGAAGTCCATGGAAGACTGTCTCCCATCGGAGGGTCCCCCCAGCAGAGCAGGGGAAAAGTGTGAGAAGGAAGGAGTGGCAGAGACAATGCGTGATGAACTGACTGAAACCCCCATTCCTCATCCCCCTGTGCCACTGTGGGGGAGGAGGTAGAAAAATTGGCAGTGAAGTTAAGCTTGGGAAGAAGGCAGTGGTGGGGAGAACATGGTTTAGAATTTCTTTTTATTTCTCATTATCTTACTCTGATTTGATTGGTAATAAGTTAAATTAAGTTCCCCCCAAGTAATTTTCCCCTCCTTGACAATAATTGCTGAGTGATTTCCCTTCCCTTATCTCAATCTATGAGCCTTTCATCTTATTTTCTCTGCCTTGTCCAGTTAAGGAGGGGAGTGAGAGAGCAGCTTTGGTGAGCATCTACCATCCATCCAGGGTCAGCCCACCACACTGACTCCATTTATTAGTTTCTGATACAGCTTAACAGTAGTAGTATTGAAGTAGCATTCAGGGATCTGGAGTGTTTATTTGGGTGCATCTGTTTGTTAGCAAATTACAGATAACCTGTCTGTTTTTTTTGTTTTTTTTGGTTTTGTTGTTTGTTGTTTTTTGTTTTTTTCCTGAGACTTCAAAATTATTTTGCTGGGATTTTTTTGAGTGTCCTTCCTGCAAAACAAATTGCAGGGGTCTGCACTGTATATAGTTATATGAGTGTCTTATGGAAACCTTCAAAACAAATTAAAGTGATTTTTTTAACTGTTCATTTATTTTTAAAATATTGGAGTAAGCACAAATTTAAGACCAAATATATTTAAGACTGAACTTTCTAGGAATTAAGTTTCTCTTCCCTCCAGTGTTAACAAGCTCCTATTTGGGGACCAGGACATTCTGTACAATAAACTAACATATTTTTTATTTCACTGTTACATCAGTGTGTATTTCACATTCTTAACTAGATCTGACTTCAGGAAGTAGAGACAATGAGGAATCAGAAAAAAAAAACAAGCGGAATAAATGTTTGCTTTGTAAGTGGTGTTAGGTAAAAGCAACCCAGGGTTTGAATATAAAACATTGTAATGAAGCCATCATCATTATATGAGGAATGGTTTGCTTATGTTGTGTTGCAATTTATTTGCAAAAGTCACGCTACTAATGAGAAAAGATGCTTTGACTAGATATTGACATCAACATTGAAGTTTTTCTTTTGGAAAATACAGGTTGGGTCTCAGTGACGTGACAACCATTTTATGAGGATGAAGAGCATTTTCAAGAGAGTTCAATTTGTAACATTCGCACACATTTCCTGGTAACGTAGCTTCACATGCTGGTGAAACTATCCTGGCAAGCAAATCACTGCTGCATGCAAGAATTAGACACTTACCTGACCTGATTTTTGAAAGTGATGGACCTCTAAAAGCTTTCACTATGACTGCTAAATTAGAAATCTGCAACTGGATTTAGGAGTGTCAGTAGTCATGAAAATTCTCTGACTCTCTGTCATGTTCCTAGTGCTCTCGTGGACTCTGATAAGACTTGTACAAATAGAATTGTCTAAATGTATTATGGACGGATGAAAAAAGTTACACAATGTGATCTCTTTTTGTGTAAAGTAGGTGCTAGTCAAGACCATGAAAACTGCAGGCCTTTAGTATCTTGAAAAATATGTTCATTTGTTTCTTAAATACCTGGCCTTTGTCATTAAAGCTTGAATGTCCTAGCTTTATATAGTGCATATGTATATGTACATTTAATATATTTCCCATATCAGTAAAATAAAGATTATCCTTTCTTGCTGTGTCTGAAAGAATTATTATGAGGCTAAGTTGATAAATTCTGATAAAAAGTTTTGAAACACTTCATAAATTTTTTTCCTAAGCCAAAGAATTCTCCATATAATAAGCCCCATCTGTCATGATCTGTACCAAAGAACTGGCTGAGCAATGCCCATGCAAATTCTGTATGATGAAATGGAGCAACAGAAAAAAAAAAGAGGAAATGTGATTAGGTAAAAAAGGGCACTCCAATGAACATACTTGACCAGATATGATTTACTGGCTAATTCTTTTAAATTTTTGAACATCCCATTTTGAACATCCCATTTTAGCCTTTGTTATCAACAAGATATACAAAGCAAAGGTGTGTTAGCAACAGCAATATACTGGCTTATTTATTAATTGTCAAGGTGGAGTATTCATTAAAAGATGGTTGTTGCACATGTATCTTAGAGTCATCTGTGTAACAACTCACTCCTCACCTCCTACCTCTCCCAGCCCTGAAGGAGTGTCTAACTTTTCTATGTCAGTGACAACAGTAGCTCTTATATAATGGAACATTCATGACACATAAAAATACTCTGGAATATTTTACATCTTATTTTTTGTCAGTAAGAAATACTTTCTGAACCCAGGTTCAAGAACAGTTTTATAGTTCTTGCAGTAACATTAAACACTGAGAACCTCAGTTGCTGAAATATTCCCTGCAATATTTTTTGTTAAAAGAGTGTTGATACATGTGTAAAAGCCCATATGTTTTCTTGCTTACAGGAAAGTAACTGTGGCTTTCTTGCCACAGTTTGTGATTTCATTAATATGTGGGTTGATTCAATCAGAGCTCTTGTAGGGATTTCAGATGTGACTGATAAGGTTTCCCAAGGCAAAAAAGAACAGAAGTTTGGAGTCTTGGCCATTTCAAAAGGATGGGCATCAAGAAATCCATATTCTGGAGTGACCCAGGTGATGGGATTACTCCAGAACATCAAAATACAGGTCTCCATTTTGAGTGCTAAATGCATCAATTTCAGGGGGACACTGTGACCCTTGGCCAAATGTGCCCATTAGTTTTATCTTCTAGAGGAGCCTAACTGTATCTATCTTATGTGGCACTTGTCTCTTTTGGCCTATCTGTTGTTACATGGCAATGTGACATAATTATTAGTAACAATGCAAGGGCTGTTTGTCAAACATTCATCATTTTCACGGCAATTTTTTGAAATTGATGAATCAATATTGTTCACTGGAAAGGTCTTTTTCTTTATAAATACATTTTTACATGTCAGGGATCTCCTGGTGGCAGCATCTGTGTGACTATGTCACCATTAAGAATGGCCTAGGTTTGGAACTAGAATGCCAAAACTATAATAATCTATCAATGTGTCTCCTGCAATTCCCTATCTCAGTGAATGTCTTAAAATTAATTCTTTTATTGGAATGAGAAAGTTTAGCAAATTAGTTCAAATAAGGGTGGACTGAAAGTGAACTGGGAATGAAAGGTACATAAATAGAGCTTTCACATACTAGGGACAACTATATGAACTATATGAAAATTTAAAGTCAGAAGGTAGCCATTACTGAGTGCTAAGTATTTTTAAAGCAGCCCAAATTTTGCCAGCTGATAATTCCACTATGTACAATTTTCAGTGTAACTGCTGTTTTGCCTTGCTGGGAGCATATCTGGTTCCCTTTGAACAAATTTGTTCTTGAATTTTAGATGTTGAAGGTGTGGTCAAATGCCAAAAAACTAATACTTCCCTTACAATGCTACAGGTGGGACTAGGATTCTTACACTAGAACTGCAGAGGCCAGTATATTTGCACTTTGAAGTTCTGAAAATCTAAAATAAGATGAAAGTAATCTTTATTAGTGGAAACATACAGGATTTTTCCTGTCTTAATTTATCTGTTTATTAATTTTGCAGTCACCACCAAATTCTTATTCCCTAAAAGGTATCCAGAACATAAAAAATTGAAGTCTAATATAGATACCAGGGAAGCACAGAAACTAGTAAATATACTTAATGTATTTAGTATTTCTGCAAAAAAATGTCTTATTTCTGCTACTTAAAGCACAATATTAATTTAATAATAATATATGAATAGTGTGTACAGAAGACTTTGCATTTGCGATCCACCTAGCTCCCAAAATACAGCCCTCCTGCTCTTTCAATGTGATTCTTATCACATAAACTCCCCATGTTGTTACTTAAAGGGCAAAGGGATTCCTATACCTAGATGCAGGGAAGCTGCCCTGAGAGAGGTGACTAATTCCCCTGAATACCCAATAAACTCCAACCTAAACACTGAGGGCCTCATTCGAATACTTAGCAACCTGTGCTGTAGCTGGAGGTGATCCATGATTCATCACACTATGACACTCTCTACTCAGCCATTCTCCACATTCTGGAGTTTCCAAAAAAACATGGCAGGCATTCTTATTCCCTGCTTCTGAAGGTGGCATGTACCATGAGCTCCGGCAAACAGGATATGCAGCCAGTGCAGACATTAAAGAATTTCCCTCATCCAAAACTCCTGAAAAGCTTCCTATCCCACTAACGGCTCAACTGATCCCCATTTCAGAGATGGCATTACAGGAGACAGGTCAGCACCAATACCAACACTCCAATACTAAGCAACATAACCATGCTCATCTAAATAGTGTGTTATGCCATGTTAGCATGTCCCTGGATGGATATACAACCACTTCCAGGGCAGGAGCAGGTGCAGGGCAGGACTGAAGATGGCGCTGTTGTGAAAAAGTGCAGAAATGTTGCTGGTCAATATCTCTGAACACTGCAAAAATTACCTAGATGACTGTCAATATCTGACCTTGTATCTATGTGCTAGGACTCCACAGGCCTTTTGTAAGTGCCCAAGATAGAGATAGGGAAGAAGCAGCCTGTTATCTAGAGCAGAGGACCATATTTCCCAACTGGACAGTCAGTCCACTTATGGATGGGCTTTTGGGGAAATAGCTGGCATCCTAGATGCACACTGGAAGAGGCTGAAGCATTTCTACACAAACAGAAAAATGAGGGTAAACTATATACATGGTTTAGGTAACATCATTTAATTAAATTCTTCTGTAATAAAACAGTCATAGCCCCTCCTCATAGACAGATACGTATAGATCTGTCTCTCATACTTCATTGCCACACTTAGCCACCCCTTGTTCTTCTTGGTGTATATTTTTGAAATATGATATGTTTTTATTTCTCTAAATTACTGATATGAGCCCCTGGACAAGATGCTGTTCTCTCCCATAGCTGAGGACAGAGGAGGTTCTTCAGCTGGCAGGATGTGTCCCAGTACTCAACATCCCAAGCATGTAAAAAAATTCTCCAGACAGTAAGGACTCTACCATTAGAGGGTCATCACCCACTTCTGACCATAACCTCTGGAATTTCTTACCCTGTACTTAGAAGTGCTTTTTTTCCCATCTCTGGAATATACTGATAAGGGATTATAGTAATGACATGACAATGATCCTCTGTTCTTCAGACTTTCTGATGAGAAAGTGCACACAGGGCAGCTGGAGTGGATGGAGGAGCTTACACTGGTGTTGAATACTGATGAATTTCCTGGAGCCATCTGCAGTGAAGCATTTAGTGGCTGGAGTTTTCCTGCTGCTGGTTGGGGTAATGAATGGATGGCATTTGTAGTAAACAGATAAGACAATTGGGTTTATTTATTTATTTATATATTTTTTAAAATCAGAATGGTCAAAAATATCAATATGAGATGACTTTTTTTAATTCCTTAGAAAATATAGCCATTCTATCTGGTCTTCTGAAACAGAAGAAACTGCCTGGTCCTCAGGAAAGTGTTGTGGTTTAGGGTCAGGGTGGCCCCTTAGACCTAACAGATGCTCTCTGTTAACCCCCCTCCCTCCCCAAAGGGGAAAAGAAAAGGAATAAGGGAGAGAGACTTAGTGATTAGA
>JANHFX010019747.1:0-36051 GCA_027560015.1 Chloroceryle amazona
CAAGGTGGAGCTTGAGTGACTCTAGTCATAAATGCCTTTGTTATGACTGGTGTAAATTTCTCTCGCTTTGCTTTCGCAAACTCAGTGAGGGGGTGGTTGCACTTTGGGATGGAGGTGTGTTTTGGTATGATGTGAGCAAAGTTCACGCGAAGGACAGTACTTTCTCAAAAACAGTGTCAAAAAGGCAGCTTATCAGTTCTGTAGTACCATCAAGTTCCCATCTCTACTCTGATCTCACAGGGCCTGGCCGTGGAATCTTCACTCCACTCCATTCCCCATGCTGCATTCAAGCAGGTTTGCCTAGGCAACTGTTGTGAAATGGATTCCTTGCATGCCAGTTGCACGTCACCCTAAAAGTTTCTCCAGTATTATACCTTTCATTAATGTGTGAACAATGCTGCACCTTTAATACTATTTTAAAGTCACCTCCAGTCATTATTCCACAGGGTCACAAAGTTATAGGTGTGTTATCTTTTCTGTGTGCAGGCTTAGTCTGTTGAAGTTATTTGATTGTTTCCTGAATGTGCCCCTTTCAAACTCAAATATTCAAATAATAGTGACCCTCTTTGCTTCTTTCAGTAAACCCACAGTGTTTTATGTCAATTCTGCTCTCCCTTTCCTAACAAAGTCATTGGGGCTGTTTAAAGAAGTGGGAACATCCTTTGTCTGCTGTCTGAAAGAGGCCTCTGCTGAATTCTGCTGCGTTCCAAAATTTTACCTGCCATTTCTGACATTTTGGGCAACAGACATTGCTTTCATGGGTACTGTACCAACTTTGGAAATTATTGGACCTGTTTGATACAAAAAAAAAGGTGGTTAAAAAAAGCTGCATGTGCAGCTGGCTTTATATTGTTACCACGAGTCAGATGACCAAGAGTGTCTATGGTTACTCTTGCCTTCCCCTTCACCCCCCTATGAAATGTTGGCCCAAGTCTTCAATGTGCACCAAAGGAAGAATACCAGCACTCTCTCAGGTGGGCTGGATCAGGGGTCTAGGCACAGAGAAATTATCCGGAGCACTGCCACTAATTTTCAGGAAGTCCCAGCAGGTCACCATAGCCCTTGGTCCCACTTCTCATTCCAGTTTGAACCAAGAACACCTACAGGGACATCCACTTGTTGTAGCAATCTCTCATCCATGCCTAGATGAGGTGAAAAATGCATTTAAAATGCCAAAATCCCCTACAAAAAGAGTTGTCAATAAAAGGAATGATGTATTACTGTGGGAGAGAGGAGGTGCTGGGTGCAGCACACTTTAAATCAATCTTGTAAGTGGCTTAGAAAGTAAAGGCCAATTTTGTACTCAGAGGAAGCAAGTTGTGTAAACAATGAAAAAAAACTTTTCAAAATGAATGAGAGAACTCCAGTGGCCAGTGTGTAGATAGTAGCTGTTACGGAAATGACACACCTGTTTTGTTTTTTTTTTTTCTTGTGTTCATGGATATTTGTCTCATTTAAAGAAGAATAAGCTGTTCAATGACTGAGAAATGACTGAGAAAGTTATGAATATAACTTGAAGACATAAAGCAGTCAAGAGATGTATGTATATAAATGAAAAGAAGAAAATAAGTTTTCAAAAAGGAATATTATTATGAGAATGATGTTAACTTGTTTTCAAGTAAGATATAAAGGAGTTATATTAACAGTAGCGTAGTTCAGATAGTAAAATCTTCTTGTGGGTGGTGTCCAATAAACCCAGAATCCAGGTATGGGTCATTTTGCAGTGTCTGGAAAAGACTTCCTTCATAGTTGTGGCAAGAAAGGTTATTTCAAAGAGTGAACTTGTCATACCAGGATACATCACCCACACAACAGCCTTCTCATTAACTGCAGTAAAATGCATTGACTCTGCAAAGAAATTGGGTCACCTTTTTACTTTTTGTTTTCCACAGAGTTATTTTTTCTGAAGCTCTCCCACAAAACTATTTCTAGGATGTTTGATATTTTCTTCTTTGATGAACTGCAATATTATTAGTTATTCCCAGTGGGACATGTCATTTTCTATACAAGATGTTCATATAATTGGCATTCCTGGGGAGTTCAGCATCTCAGTGAATGGTACTCACTTCAAACAGAATGTATTTGGGGTAGCTGTCCCATAAGGGAAGATTGTCTAAGGTGTATCTGATGATCATCATCACCTAGATGGTAGAAACAATTGTCTCAAAGTTTCATGTTTGTTGAACTGATGTGAAATCCTGTTTAACTTGCCACTGTGAATGGTCTGTTAACTACAGCACCAAGGACTGACTTCTTCTGTCCTTATCCTGCTAGGATATTGTCAATGATGTCTTTCCTCCTTTTACTTTGGAGTACAGAGGCACAGAATCACAGAATGGTAAGCATTGAAAGGGACCTCTGGGGATCATCTAGTCCAACTTGCCTGCTAAAGCAGGCTCACCTAGATCAGGTTGCACAGGCAGGTTTTCACAGAAACACAGGCTGGAATAGCCCTCCAAGATCATCAAGTTCAGCCTATGAACCAACACCATGACATCAGCCAGACCATGTCACTAAGCACCATATCCAGTCTTTCCTTAAACACCACCAGGGATGGCAACTCCACCACCTCCCTGGGCAGTCCATTCCACTGTCTAAACACCCTTTCCGTGAGGAAGTGCTTCCTAATATTTGGATATAACCTAACCCTCCCCTGGTGTAGTTTCAGGCCGTGCCCTCTCATCCTGTCACAAGTTGCTTGGGAGAAGAGCCCAACTCCCACCTGACTACAGCTTCCCTTCACGTAGTTGTAGAGAGTGATAAGGTCCACCCTGAGTCTCCTCTTCTCCAGGATGAACAACCCCAGCTCCCTCAGCCTCTCCTCATCAGACTTTCCCTCCAGTCCCTTCACCGATCTCATCACTCTCCTCTGGACCTGCTCCAGCACCTCAAGATCCTTCTGGAAGTGAGGGGCCCAGAACTGCACATAGTGCTGAAGGTGAGGCCTTGCCAGTGCCCAGTACAGGGGTAGAATGACATCCCTAGTCCTGCTGGCCACACTGTTCCTGATACAAGCCAAGATGCCGCTGGCCTTCCATGCCCCGTGGGAAAACTGCTGACTCATTTTCAGCTGGTAATCAGCCAGTACTTCCAGGTCCCTTTCTGCCAGGCCGCTCTCCAGCCACTCATCCCCCAGTGCTGCAGGGGGTTACTGTGGCCAAAATGTAGGACCCTACACTTGGTCTTGTTAAACCTCAGACCATTGGCCTCAGCCCATTGACTCAGCCTGTCCAGGTCCCTCTGCAGCATCTCCTGACCCTCCAGTGGATCGATGCTCCCCCCCCAACTTAGTGTCATCCACAAATTAAACTTCTTCAGAGAAGGAGAATCCACAACCTCTCTGGGCAGGGTGTTTCAGTGCTCCATCATCCTCAGAATAAAGTTCGGTTTGGTTTTTTTGTTTTTTTTTTTTATGTTTAGGTGGAACTTCTGGTGTTCTAGCTTGTAGATACATTGACCAAGTTTTGCATGAGTGCAAGGCTTTGGTCTTGATTTTTTTTTAAATCTTTTTTTTTTTGTGGTCTCCCTTTACTGAAATTTAGATTAAAGATTCCTCTACCTGAATAACTTACTTGTCTTAAATAGCATTGAAGAGAGATATTTTCATGTGTAAATGCTTTGTTACAGTAACTTATAGCAAAAATGCTATAACCAAAGGGACATGAGATTTCTATCAGCGTATGAATATAATGAACTTACTGAAGTCTCTCATGAAATGAAACACAGAAGAGCATCTTTTGAATGCAAAATCCAGAAATACAAAATGTGTTTAAAATAAGAATGAAATTCAGTCAGTGGTCTAGGTTAAGATGCTGGTATTGGAGCGTGGAAGTCCTCAGGGCTGTGGAGGGCTTTTGCAAGCTTTGAAAGACTGCATCCCATTCTGAGTATTGACTGAGCTATTGCTTCTCTAGTGTCTCTCCACTCTAGCCCTAGTGTTTCTCTCCAGGGGGTTGCCTTCTCCACTCCTTCCTGTCATCAGACATTTCCTCTCAGGTGAGGTATCCCTGAAGATAGCATGTGTGCCTTGGGGGTGTGGTGTGTCTGTGTGTTGAGGGACAGATGGGGAAGGCATCTTAAAATGAAGATTGATAACCACTGACTTGGACCAAAAGAGTTGCATAATTTCCAAAAGCCTGTTTTCCTTGACTTATTAGCCAGGAATTTGCTACAGGGGTCAGTATGGACAAAAGTAACACCTGTGGTAGGGCTAAAGGAAGCAAGAGGAATAGGTGAAAGCAAGAGCTGTCTATTATTTTTGAAGTAGGCAATCCTTTATATATATATAACATTTCCTCTTTTATTAAACATTGGGCAAGACCTGGCTTCCTGTTTAAAAAAATATTAGAAATCTGTTTTGTTGAACCATTATCCAGTTAGTATTTTTCAAAACTTTAGTTTGGATAAGAGTAATGGTATATGCAAAAACTGTTAGCTACCAGTGGTTTTGGCATCTTTTTATAACCAGTGTCTAGAAGTCCCTGGGTGTTATACCTTAGACCATTCCCGATTGTTGTTACTTTCATACTTTTTTTTCATAAATCTGTATGTGTACAAAAAAATAGAACAGACACGAGCAATAAATATATAAGCTTTGCCTGATTGTTTTTGGAAAATGACAGTGTTCTCCTCTGACAAATTGCTTTAGATTTTATGTTGTTTTTCTTCCCAGTAGATTTCTTTGTCTTTGATTTAAAACATGTTAGGAACTGCTTCTGTATAGCAGAACAGACATATTTTGGGTTCCTAATGAAAATAATTTATTGCTGGCTTGCTATTTGTATTTGCTATTAACTTTTAGCTATCTGTGGTCTGTAAAGGTTTTATGATATTTTTTTTTGCTAGATAATGAAGATACTGTTCATTTCAGATGACTGAAATTATGGTGTCAGTCGGTGTTTTTCTCTTGAAATGAGTTCCTTTTCTGAGTTGACAGTTGTTTTTTTTTTTATTTGTACTTTGGTTTATACTGAAATGACATAAAGCAACCTTATTAGTTTCTGCTTTCTTCCAAGCTACACTTGAGCAAATCTAACTATATGCATTGTGAAAATTATTCCAGTAGTCACAAGAAATCACAATATTGAACCAAATCGATTATATAGTTTCTCCTTTTTGTGGGTTATTTTCCAAAATAAAGGAAGAAATCACTCTCTTTTCATGCAATGTTTACTGAACTGATTCAGGTAATAGCAAGACTTAAATAAACCCCCCTCATTTCCCAAAGAGTGCCTCACCTTCCTTGTTACCAGGACAGTCTGTCTTGCTGATATTTACTTTTGACTTGAACAATAATATTCTGTAGAACAGAGAATGAGAAAACATGGACAAAACTTTCAGGACTGTATTTCCAGAAGTTCACAAAACATAAAATATTTTATCTCCAGTGTTTTCACTGTAATAGCAGAGATCTTTAATACAGAAAACTCAGGAAAGATTTCAGCCTTACAATGGGTTTCTTATGCAATAACAATAGAATGAGATTACATGCTTCAAAACTAGGAGGAAGTACAATTCAGATTTCTTGCCCTCCTAAGACATTGAGGAGTAGGTAACTATCAATATATCCAGCATTATGAAAAAAGATCTGTCATCTCAGCATGTGATGTTCTGACTTAGCCGTCCAAGCTTCACAAATACACTCTTGTGCTTCTTCCTTTATGTTATCTAGCTTTGGGTAGCAGTGTTTTGAGTGTTCTCTACCACTGATTTTTTAGTCTTCTAATAGTCAAGCTAGATTTTTGAGCTAGAACACTAGAAAGATTAAAATAAAGCAGAATATGTACATATTTGTATGCACAAATGCATATAGGTTTTTTATAGTTACATAGTGTTCAGGGCTGCCAGATCCAGGAGTCCTATGCCCCCAAGTCTACCTATATTCCCAACAGGCATACATACAAACATATATATGCAATGCATGTATGACATAGACACATTCATCAGTTAGACAACACCAACTGCCTCATCATTTCCCCTTGCTGGCTGATCAGGAGCAAGATCTGTAAATAAGGAAAAAAAAATTATAAATAAATATATATACACAATATAGACCTATGCACTCAGTCTATCCAGTAGCTGACTGTGAATCTTGTCTTCTCTACTTGTCTCCTGCACAGCCACATATAGAATTGAGGTTCTAAGTTAAGGCCTAGCTAGACCCACACTCTCTTCAGTAGCTGTTCTGGCCCTCTGGGAGCCAACTTCACCAGTCATCTCATGTCTAGGGACACACACATAGCTGCTCCCTGGTCTCTTCACCTCCTTGCCAGCTGACCTACCCTGAGAATCACTACAGATTGCACGCTGACTTACATAACCTTGCTCACTCCTGTTGCTGGTGCACGGATCTCTATGATGTCTGGTGGGGCTGCAGCTGCTGGCACTCAGACCTCCGTACGCTCACATGCTCACCAGAGATGCCTCACCCAGGAATTATCCCATAATTATGCAATTCTCAAATCTTCCTTTCCCTGCATCCCATAATGAATCCCATGCTCCTATAGGCAGCAACCCCTTTTAGTCTGCAGCATGTTCTGGACATCTCCTTTTGTCAGCTCACAATGACAGGCATTCTCCAGGCCATGGGGCTAAGGTCTTCCTGGGACAGCCCTGGGAGTATCTGTGATCCCTGATCTCTAATAACAACCTGCCATTGTGGCTCTGTGCTCCTTGTTGTATGCAGAGATGAGCTTTTTATCACATAACATATGGCAATTCAAGCAATCTTAGAACTTTAGCAATTACTGCAGAGCAGAGGTGTACTTAATAGGATGCTTAAAATTGAACATAGTGACCTCGAAAAAGCACAACTTCATGATTAATAACACTTTAATTCCGGGTGGATGGTAGTAAAGCTAGGCAATAAAATAGGTGTGTAATATATAAGAAGAGAGGCTTTGGCAAAGCACAGAATATTGCAAATTCCTTCATGCAAGCCTTAACTTCAGTTTGGGAAGTACTGATGCAGAAGAAATCCGCCCTGCAGGCACACTGGGCTACCTGCAGGAACTACAAGTTGCAATTTTGTGGCCTGTGGTGTAAAAAGTGAGACTGAATGATCACCATGGTCCATCTGTTTTTAAAATTTCCAACCTAATGAACTGAAAAACTCAGTTGTGTAAAAATTCCACATGTAACTCCCTTCCCTTCTCTAAGTAAAAGGGAATATCCAGTTTTCTAAACAGAAACAAGAAAGCACCAAAACTGAACATGCTAGGTGAGGGCAATGTCTTGGCTGCTTGTTACCCACTTGGCATAGTGAAAATATAAAGGCAGCAAGGGAAACTAACAATAATTTTATAAGAGAAAACTATTCCCTCAGTTTCAATCACTAATAATTCTTATGTGATATCTGCTAGTCTGACTTGCCCCATAAATGGTCTGATTTGGCAAAAGATTTATTTTAAATCACACTTTTCTCATTAGTTTACATGGCAAGGTTTTTCCATGTCTAGACAGTAAAAGAAACTTGTGGCACTTTTCCAGAGCTGTCTGAAGGTGTGAGAGAGGGGTCCCTGTTTCTAAAGTAACCTGTCTTACAGTTACGCAAATGGAAGTGCATCTCTGCTTTGAGTGTTTTTTGAGCATCTTCGCAGGAAGAAGTAACTGGTCAAAACATTGTATTGAAGATGTCTAGACAAAACTGACAGTTAATATATGGACTGAAGTAATGTGTTAAAATTACATTTAACCCTTGAGCCTTGACAATACCTACCACCTGGTATTCCCTTTTCCAGTATTATCTTGTTCCTTCTAAGCAAAGGGTTAGAAACAGAGAGCAAAGATGATATGGTCCTTTCAAGCATGGCAAATCTCTGTTCTCTCACACATCACTACCTTCAACACCAGCTGATATCCTGCACTTAAGTTTATGTATCCAGCAAGTTTACTTGGCTCAGATTTATTTAAATACCTTTCAAAAAAAACCTGCTATTTCCTCTTCTTCACTTTCTACCCTTTGCTTTCTAAACCCTTCAATTTCTGAATTGTGCCTTCAATCACTGTACCATCTATGAAGAAGAGTTAGGCAAGTTATGTTGCAGAAAGTTTCCTTCTCAGAGATAATATATCTTAGGCTGACTTTGGAGAAAGTTAACAGAAGACTAAATTGTATTTTTCCAATGATATGCATTGAGCAGGTGTAGGAAACATGGCTGCAAATGTACCTCCTCCCAAACTAGCAGGATCTAAAAAGAGAATATGAGCCTGAAATCATTCTGTGCTGCCACTTTCTGGCACAGTCTGCAGAAATGCATTTAAAAAATGTTTACGTGTTTCATAAGAATCCCTATATATGTACTGCTATACTGAAGTGTTGATAAAAGATACTGTTTATTGTAATAAATAGCATACTATTAATAAATATCATATTAAATAACTATATTAATATATAAATATTATTATAATATCTAAACAGCACCTTAAATAAAGAACAGATTGTAACAAATAACATATATGTAATAAATGACATACTGTGATATTGGACAAATGGCATCTGTTGTTGGTCAGTCAGTAACAGCCAATTGCACTGCCTGGTTACCATCACCTTTTCTCTAATCATGGATTGTTAGCAGGATTTGACTTTATATCAGTATTTTTTGCAATCCACAGGGACCTCTGTTAGCTCAATACATAACATCCTTATGTCCATGACATGTTTCATTATGTTCTTTGAAGAATATATGTTAGTCATCAGTAAACAGACATTTGCAGATAAGGTTGTTGTGCTTTTTTTCTTTTTTTTTTTTTCCATCTCAGTACAAATAAGCATATGTACTTCTCTGTGGTCTTTTGTGTATTTGCTGGCTTCCCAAGAGCAAAACAAAGAAATAATAATAATAAAAAAAAAGACTCCTATAGCTTTGCCAGATTATACTTGTTCATGTAGCTTAGTATTGTAATCGAATGACTGTGTCTAGGAGTTTACAATCTCATTTGTTTTCATGGGGGACTGAACCATAGATGAACCCAAAAGCTTCAAGGCTTGTGGACTGTAACAGAGTGGAGACTTCACTTATGTCTTTCCCCTGAATATCACATCCTTCCAAGAAAACAGAGAGAGTGTAGCTTCTTTCATCTCCTTGCCATATCCTTTCCTTGTCCAAAAGATTTATGTATTTTTTGCAGTTGACTTTTTGCTCTTCCTGTATAATATACTCAGGATTTCAGAGTCAGAGGTACTCTTTTTGCACCAGGTCTTCTGTTTGGGATACTGCATGTGTAAATAGTATAGGCTGCCTATGATTCTGTCTGTTAAGACTGGCCTATGGTTGTAAGCTGCAATAGCTATATGCTGGGGACAGGGGGCTCTACAATAAAACTTGGAGTCCTATTGAGATAATTTTTTAGTCTCTGCAGCATTTGTGGCTATTCTGCACATTCCAAGCTAGTAATGATAGTATGTCATGGCTTGCAAAGTATGAAAAATGCTGTGCACTGAGGAGCGGAAGGGTTTGACATTTCATTGAGAGCAGCACTAATCTCTGCTGAAGACATAAAGTCTGGATAGAATCTTTTGTGGACACCAAAAAAAACCCCAAAACCAACAAGCAAAACAAAGAAAAAACAAAACAAAACAAACAACCAAAACAACAACCACCAACAAAAAAACCCTCCAGACAAACAAACAAACAAACAAAACAAAGGAGGAAAATGAGAAGGCAGAGTTTAGAAAAATATGGCAATTATGCATAGGGAAGAATTATTTTGTGGAGTAAGGTGTTAAAATTGTTCCAAAGAATTGAGGTAGAGGCTTTTTGGCAAGAAGGAAAACTTAATCATAGAACAGCTTCGGTTAGAAGGAACTTTACAGATCATCTGGTTCTAATCCCCCTGCTATGGGCAGGGACACTTTCAACTAGATGAAGTTTCTCAAAGCCCCATCACCTGACCATGAACATTTCCAATGATGGGGTTTCTGCAACTTCTCTGGGCAACCTGTTCCAGTGTCTCACCACCTGCACAGTGAAGAATCTCTTCCTAATACCTAATTTAAGGCTACCCTCTTTCAGTTTGAAACTATTATCTCTTGTCCTATCACTACACTGCCTGATAAAAAGTCTCTCCCTGTCTTTCCTGCAGAGCCCCTTTAAGTACTGGGTGGCCACTATAACATCTCCCTGAAGCCTTCTATTCTCCAAGCTGAACCATCCCAACTCTCAGCCTGTTCTCACAGTGAAGGTACTCAAGCCCTCTGTTCACCTTTACATCCCTTCTCTGGAAATGCTCAAGTAGGTCCACGTATGGGATTTAAAAATCTAAGAATGTGAATACTTTATATTAAATAGTATACGAAGGTCTCTGTCTACCTCCCAAAGTTATGTGAAAGGGTGTCTGAGAAAAAAGTAGTAAACTTCCAGTAAAGGGGAATTTTAGCATTTTATGAATATGATTAAGCTATCAATTGCAGAAATAATAATCAGATTCTACATTAAAATGCTAGCCAAATATTTGACCGATGTGCTTAAATGACTGTAATGCAAGTAGAAAAGGTCTGAATGTGTACTTATGTAATAAAATACTGCACTGAGTGTGCTTTCTAAACTCCATCAATTGGCCACCAGATGGTGACACTAACTTTTAAACAGGCTGAATTTGATCAGCTTACGTAGCTTTTTCCTGACGTTATAGTGAAATCCTGAAAGCTGCATTTCAGACTGGTATATATAGTCTAGAAGTAATAACATACACCAGCTACATAAAACTGGAAAAGTGTAACCATTTCTGTTTGTTTATTGGTTGTTTCAAAATATTTTTTACAGCTCTTTCTAAGTAAAGATCATTCAACCATATCCTGTACTACCTTAGCCTCTTCTGAATGCATTGTGTATGTTAGCGAGGACATAAGTGTCATGGAGCTACCATCTTATAGTTCATTGTTAAAAAGGACAATACTAGTCATAGTTTGGAACACTTCAGGAAGCTGCAAAGCAGTTTTTGGAGCAAGAATTTATGAAAATCTTCTGTTCAAGTACCTGGCTACATATTCCATGCCATCTCTGCAGCACTGTGTAATAGCTTCTGGTTTGCAGATTAAAACTGGAGGTTTTGTCACTGAGAAGGGTATGTAACTTCATGAAAATGCATTTCAGGTGTCGTATAAGCTACACTTTTGAAATTCTGTTCAACAGAACATCTTAGCAGACATCAAAGTGTACACATATGTATTTTGATAAACAAGGGCTATTTAATAGCTTTGAGTTCTGAGAATAAATGTAAACATTTTTTTCTATTGATTTAAGTGTTCTCATCAAGACAACAACAAATTCCATTTATTTTGTAGTGGATAGAATTTCACCTCTGAATGAAAACATTATTTGGGTCCTAAAAATATGTGCTTTGAAATTGAAATTTAGTTTGTCAGCTTCCAGAAGATAGACAAGCAGTTACATAGTCTGTCTTTTCAGACCCGTTCCCTCCCTTCAGACTTTTAAACATGTAAATAAATATTTTCAAGTTGTAGTAAAATCTGTATAGTTTAAATATCTGCAACATTTTATGTTTGCACTGTTTTCTAGTCTTTTGGATGTCTTGCCTTGGTTGTTCTTGGAAATGAGTGCATACACAGCTCCATTCATGATGGAAAATTCTCACAGGACCTGGAGTTTAATGCTACCTATGAGGCTTCTGGTCCACTTACAGATTTATGAAGTAAATCTGGCTTGTAACTAAGGTTTCAAAAAGCACGCTATACTAGCTATTTCCACATAACAGATTGGAGAGACCATTTGCTTTCAGAAGTACCAACAGGAACCTTGGATAATATCTTTCATTTAATGCATTCAGGATAGAGATATTTTTTTTTTCTCTGGGCAAAAGTGAAACATGTATGAGTGCTAAAATGATTTATAACTGCAAACTGTAGAGATTTAAAACTGAGTCAGCTAATTAATATCTATCTAAGAGATGACTTTCAAGAATAGTTACTTCCTATTTTGAATAAAAACATTATTTTCCCATTATATGTTGAAAGATTACTTCCCACTAAGGTAACATTCCCCATAGCTTTATGCTTCTTAAAATTATTAGCATGATAATTATCCCTGAACAAATATGCTTGTTATCAGATGAGCTTCAAAGTTTAAGTCTGCCCTCTGAAAAAGACTGATGTATCTAGGAATGTGTTGTCGCCATGAACATTAGCATTTTACTTTGGAAGAGAAGTCTGCTTTTCAAGTGAACAGCCCAATTATCTTTGATTGCTGGACTTTGGTTGATGTTGTGTATGGAGTGCTTGAACTGTATTTCTCTCAGACAAAACTAAATTACATATGCTTTCCGGGAGTATGCTCAATAAACACCAGCTACCAGTGGGCATTTGGTCCCTTGGGTCCCAGTGGGGCTAGCTGAAATAACCTATATACTTCATACAGTGTGAGCAGTAAATTCTCAACCCAGTTACTCAGATTTGCCAGTCTTCTCTTGTTAATCTGTGCTAACTGCTAAATATACCTGCTCTTGTACTACCAGAAACCAAAGATCTAATTTTGCCTATTTAAAAAGCCTGATTTATTTAATTTTTTCAATAACACCACATCCCTTAAATTTGCTAGACAGAGCAATAGGTGCTGTAGGCGCACAATTAAAATTTAAATGACCAAATAATAGTATTTCTACAGCCCAGTAAACCACACATTCAAATCTATAGCTGGGGACTGGAAAGGGTTAGGTGCTATACCTATAAAGTCACTTCTTTAAATTATGAAAGCTATTAAAGAAGACCAGATGTCTCATTGAGCTGATTTTGCTCCCAGTATTTTTCTGGTAGGTATTATAAGAAGTAATTATTCTGGCTTCAAATTAATGAAGTCAGCCTGGAAGAAGACATGTTTTCAATAAACATGCCAAAAATTACCTCTTCTGTAGGTGGTATTTCTTAAGAGCTGGCTGAGGAAGTATTATTTGTTGTTTATTTATTTGTAAGAAAGCCAGTCCAGCTAACTAGGTTGTCAAGATTATTGATCCTTGAGAGAACAGCACTCATTATAGAAACAAAATTACAGCCCATGCTTTAGATAATTTGATGTGAACACTGTTCACAATTCATGATACTGAAAATTATTTATGCCAATAAAGATGCTGACATGTCCCTGCTTCAATTTGCAAGGCTGTGCCTGCACAGATGGTAGAGTTCTCAAGTCAGTATTTCAAGATGAAAAGAAAGGAATGGGCCAAGCTCCAAATAGCTTTCTATTTTTAATAGAATATTTCGATACTTTATTAGTTTGCTTTACAAACATTGTGAACTTAACTCACTTATTATTACTCCCATGAAAGGCATCAATACACATATTTGGGTTCTACCTTCTATATGCTTGTTTATTTCTGCACTGTTCCATCACAGTCATACTGCACATGTTTACATAAACAGAAATATTTTCCATGTACAAAATTTTATTCCCGCTTTTCACTTTCAGTCAGCTATTATCTTTACTCAGAAGTGAAATTATTCTTAATAAGTTAGTGCAAGATGTTGCAAGTTAGCACTCCTTCATTTATTTAACCTATATATCTCCTAAGCAGAGAAGCCTACAGAAGTTCCTAGAAACATCAGTACTTTGGATCATCTGAATATGAGACAAGAGATGTAATAGACTCTCTTTTGCCCTAAAATGTGTTTCAGTGTGTTCCTGTGGATGCAGAAAGACAACTGTCATTTCTTTTGTGCTGGAAAAGCTGGTTATATGGCCATAGTGCTGCTGGTGGATGTTTTGCACTGCATGCTCTTCCCTTGCTGTTAGAAAAATGATTTACTGGAATCATAAAGTCTGAGAACTGAAGCTATGTTTTTTAATAAGAGAAGAATGTGCTAACTTTGTGATAATAGAAGCCATTTATAATCAGACAGGCTTTTTTTCTTAAAAACAACAACAAAACACCCAACCACAAACCCCAAACTTTTCACATTAACTTTATTTCTCTTGCCTTACAAAGTTTTTTTTCTCCCTTGATATCTATTATTTATCATTTAAGAGATATAAGGAAAGAGGAGAGATGTTTTCAGAAGAGATTAGAGGAAGAAATACTTAAGAGATACTTAGTGCTGCAGAAAGGAACTGGCATCCTATTAGCACATGGCAGGAATTACAGAGAGAAATTGTTCAGAATGGTGCCAAATAAGTGAGAATTAATGTTATCTGTATATATTATAATTGAAGTATTGCTTGCTACGGTTGCTTAGGAAAAATAAATAAATCACCCTTCTGTGGTTAGCACTTGCAATTTTTTTAGCCAACGAGATTTACATTGCTAAGCTTTCCTCCAAAATCATGAGAAATACAAAAGTTCTTGAAAATGTAAGTTTGTAGCATCAATGCAACACAAATTTATTATATAAATTAAATTAATTCCAACACCCAAATAAAATCTAGGGTGCAAAGGTACATAAACTTCAATAAAGTCTATTGAAATAGTAGTCTAGTAGAGCTCTCACCACATTGGCTTCTGTATCACTTGTGTCAGGAAATTGTCATCAATGCACTGCTGAAATTTGTGCCTTTGCCTGTGCCTGCTGTGTTACCTCTCCAGCAGGGAGTGGTGGTATAAGTCCCCCATGAGGCTGAGAGCATGTCAACAGGAGGCTTCTTCCAGTTGTCCAAGAGGGCCTCATTTACCTCTTCATCCTTTTCAGTCAGCCTGCAGCAGATACCACCACAGTGTTGCCCATGTATGCCTACCAATCCTGACCCATCAGCTCATAGCCGACATTTTGTAATTCAAGAAGAAAAAACATTGTCATCTCCTCGTGTCTTAAAAAACTAAATATTGCAGACCTGTAGGCTTCTTTTTTTGGTCAAGTATAACCTCTGGGTTATTATTTCTGGAAGCAGATGAATTGCAGTTAATAGAAAAGCTTAAATTAGTCTCAAAAGTTGCAATATAGGGCTTTAAAACAAATGGTTTTGCTTCTCTATGACCTTAGAGCTTACATAGCTGTTTACACCTCTGTGAAATCCTTTTAATAATCCCTGATGGCAAAATTATGATTTTATTATTTTAGAGTATAAAGTTTGCCTGAGCTTTAGAAGGGCCATGGGAAAAGCAGTTAGAAAATAAATTGTTCTCCACACTTGCAGTATTGATTGATGACTGAGCATATTTTTGAATGAAATAAATTTTTTATTTTAATTGGCATTTTAATTATTTTTTTTTTAAAGAACAGTAAACATCTTTTCCATGTGTACTTTAAAACCCTTGCTGTTCTTTATGATGGCTCCCTTCATTATTTACAGTTACATTTTTCCTTGCTTGATCAGTCTTGCCTGGGCTTGGTTGTGATAACTGTGATTACTGAGGCACTAAAAGCAGATTAAGGGTGAAAATCACTTAAAGAGAAATCCTAACTGTCATGAGACCAAAACGACTACAATTAACTTTTTCTCCAGTTCTGTATTTCCTTTTTCTCTGTATCAAAAAAGATACTGTTCCTTTTTCTTTTACTCTTTTGATGTAGTGTTACCAGATGATTAGTTATGCCACACAAAATTTTGAACAGTATAAAATCTCTTTGCCTTTTCATTTATTTTTTTTTTAAGTTTTTTTTTTTTACTGTAGAAACTGTTTCATAACCCTTAAATTTTCCTTATGGATGGCTGTTGGAATTCATGATACATATTACAGAAATCTTGTTTGATCAGTTGTTACTCAAGGAAAATCATACAAATCACCATTTACATGTTCTATAAAAGGAAACCAGAAGTGTGTCTCAGCTAGACACTTTCTTTTCCATCTGCAAAACATGGTTGAAAAATACTAAGTGTAGCTACTTTGTCTAAAAGCTTTTCAAAAGCTATGTAAAAATACCTAAGACAGAAATAATTGTCTTTTCACCAGCAGTGAGAACAGAATGTGCAGTCAACAGCAATATGGTAAAACAGAGAAAAAACAAAACCAAAAAAAGTCAAGAACCTTACTAGATTATTTTCTCATACTGTGTCAATCACATTATATTACCTGAGCTTTTGGGAAATGAGTGTCCCTAAAGGATTTTGTGATATGTCAATAATCTTGTTAAATTTTGGGATATTCTCTTTAATATACAAGTATATACAAGAAAGCGAAATATTATCTGATGTGTCATATAAGGATAACCCTAATACAGAAATGTAGGAATACTGTCATGAATCGACGCAAGCTGCACAAAAACACTCTTCTGCTTCTCTGAGTCTTTCCTTTTCCAACTTGGGACTGTTGACGTTCAGTAAAATGTCTAAATGTAGCAAATTTCTTTTGAAGAAAAAACCCCTGCTATTATTCTTCCATTAAAGATGGTTATTTTGTAGCAAGTTGAGGTATGGTTACTGTAGTAAATCCATTCTTGTTTAACACCTCTTCTGGTCTTTTCTCCAAAAAGGAAAGCAACCTACTTTATGCAAGGTTCTGAGGGATTCAGATGGAGTGAGGTCCTTCTGAATGTGCAAATAAGGGACAGTACTAAGAAACTGCGGCAATATTCTCTCAGTACATTTGGGATTTGTATTATCAGGTATCCACTTGGCATTTGAACCTTTTGCACTTTTTCTGCTTCATAGTCAGCTATGAAGTAATGAACTTTCTTCGGCATTCCCAGGTCAAATAAGAGTTATTAATCTGGCTATATACATGACTGTGTATGTGCTCCTTGATCATGAAAACATAAGCAACTGGTTTAGCCATGCATCTAAAAAGTGTAACGAACTGTGTTATAGCTTGGGTTAAAGTTTGACTTACACAGGTAAGAAGAGATTTGGATGGATGGAAGAACATTCAGCTTGTATTGTATTCTTCTCTGACATAATTTTAAATATCACTTAAAGTGGATTGTATCCTTAAGCTATCTAATCTGTAAGTATATAACTGTAAGTAGCCAACAAATGTTAAGGCATTGTAGTGTTATAAATGAGTATTTGGGTACGTCCTAATATGATAGACTCAAGGAATACACTGCTCACATTTACACTAGAGCACTTACTATGGAAGAAATTATTTTTTAAAAAACTTATTTTTGACATTGAATATCTAAACAAAGTTTGTTTTTGTTCTGTTGGGACTTCCTTAAATCAATACTCAAAATGAAAATCTGTGGGATGGAAAGGAAGGAATAAAATTCTTTTTGTCAGATGGGGTAGGAAAGGAGCATGAAACAGCTGGAGAGTACTTAGAATATGACAGTACATTTCTGTATTTCTTTTTTGCTGCTGCTTTGGGAGTATAACAGAAAGCCAACTTCAATATATGTCCTCTCAAACAAGTATATACATGAGTTAAAGATATGGCTCTTGCTGGGACATGTTTTTCGCTCTGTGTCATAGCCACCTTTAGTTTAGGATTCATGTCATTCTGCTGTGCAGCCTTTAACACCTGTTTTGTCTATTCTCTCCTGTGGTACCAAGCAAAGAGCTTCTTAGCTCCATAGACAGAGTTTTAGTTTCTGCTGTGTCTTTGTGACTTTTATTCTCCTTCGTATATCTGAGTTTCTCACTAGCAACAAAATGGTTCTGGATAATAGAAGGAAATTTCTTATAATGGGCCTCTATAGGTCTGAGAGCACTCTATTTTTTCATTCTTTTTCCAGTCAGTATTTTATTCAAGTAATGCATCTTTCCAGAACGAAGAGGATTTAAATGATCTGGGAGTGATAGCTTGAGCTTGCCCTGACTACTCATTTTTCTGAGGTTTATTGGATGTGTCTGAAAAATCAAGGTACAGGACAGTTATCAAAATCAACTTGTCACATTTTTTTTTTCATAATCACTGATCACTTTCTACAAGTAGCTCTATAGAAGTATTGACTGGCTCTATACTTTTATTTTCTTTTTTGTTTGTTTTGGTTTTGTATTTTGTTTTTGTTTGTTTTGTGGTGGTTATTTTTATTTGGTTTGGGTTTTGAGGTTTTGTTTCATTTTATTTTCTTTGGTTGGTTTTTCCCTTTTTTTGTTTATAATGCTCATTTCATTAGTATATCTCAAAAAGAAAAAAAAAAAAAATACAGTCATAAGTGGTTTACCAACAAATGCAACAACTTTCTCCAGTTTTCTAGATGGGAAGAACGAAGTACAGAAAACAGAGTAAGTTGCTTGCCTACTGTCACTGAAGGTCACTTTGAATTTTATTTTCCTCTTGTAAAATAGATTTTTTTTTTCCAGAGGGAGTGTTCTCTCCGTGTCATGATGATGTGCGTGTGGAGTAGACCACAACAAACCCGATGTCAAATTTATAGGAAATTATTAGAGCACCCTTGTGTTCCTGAAGGCTTCTGAATCTCTTCTTGTGCTGATGATTTTTCTCCACTCATACTGATAATGGACACATTCTTCTAATACATTCTCAAAAAAATCTCAATTTAGTCTTTGCCTGGGCTCATGAATAATCCTACAGCAACATTATATAGACAGACTGTATGGTTTTTATTTCTAAGTGTTTTAATACATCAACTAAAGTCACATATTTGCAGTTAAGGATATTTCAAGAGTTTAGGACATAGAATTCATTCATCTCCTGAAAGAGACTTTTTAATTATATGCAGATTTTTTTTTTGACTAATACTTGAATGAGCTAGCATAGTATTTTTTGTAGTTCAATTTACTACTACTTGTGATAATCTTGATAACCTTTGGTTAAAGATTACTAGAGGCAAGGATATCTCAGGGTTTTTTTCTGACACTTGCTGTCCTGGTTTGAGTGAGAACAGAACTAATTCTGTTCAGCTGATTTTACTTTTCAGCTCAGTTCTTCTAACTCACTGCACTGTCTGAAGTTAGCAGCCTGTTTTCCCAGGCAGTGTCTGCTCCCAGCAGTGATAACAGCCCATGGTTAGAGTTACTACCAAGGACTGGTGTGCAGACCAAGTCCACTGCTGGATCTTGTGTCCCACACTGGGGGGTGCAGGAAAGTGAAAGGCGGCACCTGCAGGGAGGAGCGGACAGGGCTGGTGACCCCAAACTGACCAACGAGGGGTTCCAGACCATAAACATTATATTTGGTATAAAGCTGAGGGATCAGGAGGGTCTTGTCCCTCTTGGACTGCTTTGCCAGCTTGGCTTGCTTGGCTCAAGTCCTCTTCTGGTTCCTTCCTCAGAGCATCCAAGGAAGCCTCTGTCCATTCTGCCTTTGATCCCAGTCTGTGTGTTCCTGAATCCGGTACCAGAATCCAGCTCCTGAACACAGATCCTGTCTGCTGCGGGGCCCAGTCTGGGACTCTCCTGGTGCCTGCTCCACAGCATCAGTGGTGATGGTGATGGAATTACCACCAGAGGAGCTGGGTTCAATACTGGGTTTGTATATATTTGTATATATTCCATTTTCCTATTATTTCAATTTTCATTATGGCTGTTCTATTTCTCTTTTCTAATGGCTCAGTCTCTCTTCCTTACTCCCTTTCTCTTCCCTTTTGGGGAGGGAGGTGGGTTATCAGAGAGCATCTGTTATAGGTCTGAGGGGCTGCCCTGACCCTAAACCATGACAATTCCCTTATAGGAACAGTAATAGGATCAAAAATTTCTCCTTGTTGAAGGAATTTTCCTGTTCTAATAGATTAGTCCTAAGGTATGCAGTTCCTCTTATTAAATAAATGGAAGTAAGGGATGCTGCTATGACACCAGATCAAGGCCAGTTAGACACTGAGGTAATGGGGGGCAGACCAAGGAAACAATATGGTTTGAGCCCAGCTGTTGCTCAATATTAGCCCCAAGGGACACTGCCTGGATCACTGAGAGGTGCAGCTTCTGTCAGGTTTCTGAGGGAATCTGTGACACTTATTAAATGACTTAATCAGGAAACTGAGTACAGAGTATAATTATTTTCTTATACTAGCAATTATTTTTCAACAGTTTATTTAACTAGAAATAGTACTTCTGATTGGAAAGATGTGTTAACTAAATGGCAGTATGTAATATACTCTAATTATAGTATTATATTGCTAAATATAACACAGAATGTTGTGTTAATTCAGTCATAATTATTTTTAATGACATCGTACCATAGAGTAGCAACTCTTCCAAAGACTGTGATAATGCTCGTGCTGATAGATAAACATATTGCTGTATGTATTTGTTGAAGAAAAAGAAAGAAAAGAAATCAAGAAGTTTTTTATTCTCCAAAGAACCTGCTGAATACCACAGATTGCTTACTGTCTTTTTATCCCAGGTTACATATGTACGCTTTATGTTAAGTTGGAGCCCACATTTGAACTGCAATTCACTTAAAATCTGTACTAAACTGTACTTCATAAGCTGAGTCTTACAACTTTTTGGATGCCTTGGGTTAGAGTAAGTCAACACACCAGTCCTGTTTCTCAAAGGGAAGAAAGAACAATTCAAAAATGGCTTAGGAAACCATCTATGCCTTGAAAAGATGCCAACAAGAAATAATGAGGCTAGTTACTGTTTCTCAGGAATTGTCTGATGAAATGATCCTACAGTGAGTTTTCAGTTTTAGACGAATCTCTGCCTTCCACTTGAGAGCTGACTTCCACTTGAGAGATGAAGCATTTTTTTCCATCTTTGTTTCAATCCATTGATAAGCAGATTAATTTCAGCCATTGTGAGAGTAGAGCAGGAGCATTCACTCACAGAAGTGTCTTGTTTGTTGCTGGCTTTTGCTTGTTAAAGTGCCCTGTGCCTCTTTACTGTAAGCTGAGATCCTCCCTTTTTGTAGACATAACAGAAGTGATATCTAGAGAAGTTTGATGGGTTATCAGGAAGAATGTAAAATGGCTCATCTGTTACAGTCTATCTTGAGTTAAACACTAGCAACCGGTTGAAACAATAAGAAACAGGGTCCTATCAAGCCACAGTCATATCTCTGCAATAGGAGTTTTCACTGATGCCTTCAGTGTAAGCAGTAGGCCTTTGTTGGAGTTAAATGGGTAATTGTTTTCTTTTTCTTTCCTTTTATTCTGACAGATTTCTGTTATGTACTTCATTAATCTACTTTTCCCCACTAACAATCATCTCATCTGCATTACCTCCTGCTTTTACTGTTGCTGACAATGACTAGGACCCAGGAAAGCGTATGCCCAGCCAAGCCAAGAGCAGTCAATTTCTCTAACAGAACGCTGTGGGAAACACTGTCAAATGCCTACTAAAGTCAAGATAGACACCATCCACAGCCTTACCTTCATTCAACAAGCAGGTCACACTGAAACAGAAGGAGATCAGGTTTGTTAAACAGGACCTGCCCTTCATAAACCCATGCTGACTGGGCCTGATCCCCTGTTTGTCCTGCATGCGCTGCATAATGGAACCCAGGATGATCTGCTCCATCAGCTTCCCTGGCATAAGAACGGAGCTATCCACAGAAACAACCATAAATTATATAGGAAATGATAAAGGTGTATTGCTACAAATGGTAGGCTGACATTTTTGCATATGGTATGTTTTGTCTCAGATATTTTTATTTCTGTGTCAAGTGATACACACTTTAGTCTGGCTTACTTAATAGCTGGAATGAGGTATCAGATCCAGGGGCTATTGCATTAGATTCAATCACTGAATCACAAACCTGCATGGGAATTCAGAGTGTAACTTTCCAAGGCTGATCTAACAACTTTGAAAAGAAAAAAAGCAGCTTTATCTGCTTTGTTGCTCTAAAATTATTCTACTTGCAAGTTGGTTGAACGATATGCAAATGAACTTAAACACCATCTGTAAACAAATGGAAATATATCTCATCCAATGAAAGCTGTAATTTTGAATAAAAGTTTGTTGTTAACAGTTCTGTGGAACAAAGTTAATAACCGCTTAATTCATTGAAGTGAACACAAATGATATTTGACAACGAAGCTGCTCAAAGCCTGAAAGACTTTACAAAACAGAAACTGGAAAATAAAAACTTCTCTAAGATCCCTTTATAGCAATGACGTGTCCCTTCAAGGTTACTTCTATTGAGGAGGCATATATTTAATCTTCAGTCTTCATTGGAAATAGCTTATATTTATCAAAACCTCATTTCTTGCACTTTAATGCAAGATCACAGTTTTCAAGCCTGGATAATAAAGGGTGGTTGAAATTAATTTTCTAAGAAATGAGTGTGAAATCCTATTGCTTAATTATATACCACACGGTATTGAAACATCAAAGTTTATAGGAAAAATAACAAGTAAGCTGAGGTAAGAAAACACAGAAGTGACAGAAAGCAATTACTTATAAAACCTTTTAATTTATTTATTTATTTTCCCTACTCTACCTTTTCTTCACAAGACAATCATCAAAACAGAACAGTAGGGCTATGTTTTCCTGTGAATTATTATTCTTATTCTCCTTGACCAAATGCATGTACACCATACAATTGTAGCATTGTGTGCTTAGGTTAGCTGCTTTTGTTCCTCAGTCGTATGGATTTGTTGTTGGATCTTACATCATAGTCTTCCTTAAACAATATGATATGTTATAGAGATGAAAAAGAGAAAAAATAGGAGATTACTTTGAAAGTTCTGTTTTGATTATAATGGTGACTTCAATTTCTCTTAAGTTCTAGAAGTATGAATAAACATTTGTGCATGAATATTTATCTATTCACCAGATTTGATTCTTACTTCATGGTTTCACACTATTTTCACTTTTCTTAACATTTCCCAAATATACCTGGTCTTTTTAGGCATCAAATAATTAGAGCAGGAAGGCAATTTATTTTTGTTACATATCTGTTCTTGGTAAGTTTCTCTTCTTAAAGACAACTCCAACAAAATGCTAGAAGTTGAAAACCAGAAATTGGATGTTTCAGACACATTTGTCATCACAGAACCAATTTTGTGGGTTTTACTTAATGCAAATAGAACAGTTAACATGCACTAAGTTCTTTTTTTGTTTGTTTGTTTAACAGAATAACAATATTGGGAAGTAGGTTTAAATCAACTGAGTTTGAATTGCTGAATTTAGGCTGATAGTGATTTTCATGGGTAGACTTTTAAAAAAACCCTCTTACTCCATGCTGAAGGATATGATAATGTTATTCTACAGTTAAGGAATTTGTCTTGGCAATTATGCGTAGTAGAAAAAAGGTAACAAGTCACATCAATAATTGCCTTATTTTTATACAGTATACAAAACCTCATTACAGTAATTTATTAGGTTTTATATTTGAGGAAATTAGTTAATATATTTTCTCAGTGTATTTACTTGAAGGACAGAAATAAATGGCTCTCCAGGAGACAGATGGCAAAATAATTGCATGCTGAATTTATTAATACTGGAAGGAAAGATCTACAACATCAACAGTTCTGCAAGATGCTGTCATGGCCAGCCTTACCTTTGTTGTAGCTCCCACACACAGCTTTGAAAATGTAGCCCTCAACACCTGTCTGCTGAAATGCTAGTTGTAGAGTGAATTCTAACTTCTTTGACTTTTCTGGTAAAGGAGTCAGTCACTGTGTGGCTTATTAACATAATTAGTCATAAAGATGCAAGCCTAAAGATGTACTTGCTAATTAGCCATCTGAAATCTGATGTTTCTTCCCCTTCCCTGCCTTCCCCCTCCATTAATCCTTCTAATTTGTTTGGAGAGAAGTGAGGACTGCATCTGATTTTCTTTCATCCTGGAGCGTCTGACCTGGGGAATTCAGATAAGGTGAAAAACTTCATATTGCACCAACTTGTATCTGTCTGATGATCTTTGTGGATTCTATGGGAGGTGGGATTTTTCAAGTATTTAAATGGGTCTTTTCACACTGTTGAGAAGACCTGTTAAATTTTCAGTAAGAGGTTAGAAGCTATGATATGGTTTTAACTTTATACAGTAGAGAAGGCTTTTTCATTCATAGTCAGATGAGCATATTATCTCTGTCATTGTGATAAAACTAGTAAAGAAAATAACTTCTATTGTTATCAATTTTACACTGCATAAAGGAAACCTGCTCAGGTAAATGCTCAGCTATCAGTGAAATCATGCTTTAGGTGTCAATCAAAATTCTCCAGAACCTAAGTGAATCCCATTGATGCAACTGCCTTCAAATCTCTGGCTCTTAAGAAATCCTTCTGTATTCCTGAACAGAGGTGGGGAAAGTAATCTAATGTTCAGAATAACCAACTTGAATGGAAATGTAGCTTTATTAGTGGAATGTTTTTATTGCTGCTTTTTCACTCTTTCTTGCTATTATTTCTAAACCTCATTTGCATACTGACATAATTTGTAGTGTCAACTCCCAAACACTAGCATCAAAACATACCTAGAGTGTTACACTTCTGATGAACTTAGCATTGTGGAATTCAAAACAATGGTTTTGGCTGCTAAAGCATTCTGGATATATTTTTAGTTATCTGCTTATTAATGAGAGGAAATCTTAATAGCCCAGAAATTATAAAAGAAGCTTCTTTTCAAGTGAGGTGTCTCACAAGGACAATACTAAACTCCTCTTTATTAACTGTGAAGCAGATGATGCAAAACATGAGATACTTTCTACTCTGGACAATTTAGAAACTAACCTAAAGTGCATATGTTTAAATTTATTTTTCATTTAAATTAATTGCACTATTTTAAAAGTAGGAATTACTATATTTCACATCACAAATTCATGCAGAATATATATGGGAAATGGTAGCTCTGGGTTTTGCACCATGTTTTACTGGAAGTCTTAATGCCATGTATCCTAGGAAAATACCCTAGTGGCCTAACTAAAAGCCAGTGCAGGCCCTGGTGGCCTCTGCAACTCTAAATTTCCTCAAACAGAAGCAAACAGAAAGGAAATGAATGGTAGGCATGTCTTTCTCCCTGATCCCAGAACTGGTTTTCCATTGTTCCTCATCAAAAAAAGATGAAATTAATCTTCTGAATTAGAGCTAGGAGTCCTCAGTTTCAAGTGGGTGGTCTTTAGGTTTTCTCCTTTTTGCTCTCTGCTCTTTTGGTTTCATTAATATCTCTCTCCAACAGAAAGCTGGAGGGTAGCCCTGTCTGATTTGGCATACAGGCTGCTAATTAGGGCTTTTTTGCTTATTAGGAATTGAGACTCCTTGGAACATTTGGTTACTGTGCCTATGCTGTATACACTAAAGGGTTTGGCAGATTTTCCTGTCTGTTAAGGCTACAGATGTTCCGATTGTACAGTGAAACAAGATTCACACCCCCAGAATATTTTTGAGCTGAATAGGGAACTATATTGTAAATGAAAGCCCCTCCAGACTGGGAGATGAATGCTGAGCAGGGTTTTGGGATTCAGTTTGAGGTTTATTTAAGTTTGTATTCAAAAGCCTAAATATTGACTGATTTAAGTGTTGATGTGTGCTGGCACAATGACAGGGAAGTTTGGCACCACTCTTTCAGTTACCACTGTCAAGATTCAAAGGCAAAAAGTTGTATTAAATTTTCTGTGTAATACTTGAAAGCACTGAAGATGCAGTTTTCTGCAGGAGGCCTTTCAATGGGTAAAGGCTCAGAGCTTACAAACAGTAAGCAAGCAGCAATTTGGTGAAAAAAAAATAAAAATAATCAAATATCAGGCAGCTGTGACTTGTACACTTCTGTAAAAGGGAAAAACACACCCTCCTACTGTGTCAAATTAAACCACTGTCAGCTGCATTTCTTCCAGCATGAAGCTTATCAGTATTTTGTAGCATATGATTAAGCTGAAAACGAAACCTACAAGCATTACAGTCAGCATTAACATCTCTTGAAAATTATTTGTATTCTATGTCTAAGGAATAGGAGAGTAATGTCAGCCTGACTTTGTTGTATGTCTGATTTCCTTCTCTAGAGAGCTAAAATGACAAACAGAAAGAGGCCCACAAAATACTATGCAACACAAGCATTTTATAAGCGATTATATCTCGCTGTTTTGCTTTATTGAAATTAGTGGCAAACATAATTTTATAAATTATTATAACGTTATAATAATCGGCAAACATATTGACAGTTCTCCAACTTCTATGTGTTCTCTGCCTCTATAAAACAAATAAAGCAGACATGATTGAATTGATGCATCACCCGAACTCCTTCTCTTGTTGCTACTGTACATTTTTACAATTGGTTGGAGTCAAAACAGTTAACAATTTGGATTTGAGAAATACATTAATTTTAAAAACAAACCAAAACCAGAGTAAACACCTCCAAGCCATAGCATTTATTCTGTACAATCTAAACAATGTACAGTGGTGCCCTTTACTATTCATCGTAACAGATACAGAATGAAGCTCTAATGGTGAAAGAAATTATGAACTCTGAGAAGAGGCATATTCACCTAACAAAAGGGAAAATGAGATCTGAATGGTATGTGTCATAGGAAATAAGAAAATGCTGCAAGGGAATTAGTAATTACCTGATTATATCTTTGTGGGTTTAGTCAAAAAGTTAAAGTGCAGAGGAAACAGAATCAACCAGAATAACTATGCCAATTACTCACATTTGCGCTAAAAGCAGAGCCAAAATTTACAAAATTGTTTTGAGGTCACAAAATTTCTAGCAAGAAACCCAATTATCAACCCCCTTCTCCAAATCGAAATGGGTTTGGAATTTTGTTGCTACTAGACAATGTAGAGCATTCCATCAGAGCATGGAATAGGAATATGGCTGAGTTTTAATCAACATTATGGAGATGTAGATGCACAAAGATGTAGATAGTACAGGTTTCATGTACTGTATTTCTCAGAAAGGATCAGACCCAAATTTCTTCTTTCTTTCTTTCAATTACGCAATGTTGCAGTGTGCATTAGTGGGCAAAATGAGCACCACAACTCATGCTGCCAAATTATTATCAGCAGAAAGGTGGAGATATAAAATTGCTGACATACCTGATGCTGCAAACTAGGAGCTAAACCTTTATTCTGCTTCTTGTTTGTGTACTCAGTTTTCAATGTGCTGCCTGCTTTATTTTGCTACTTTCAAAGTATCTGATGCTTTTACACCCATTAAGAGAATAGCTGGCTTCTAAGTAACCAGTTTATTTGAAAGAGTTATTAGCAGTGAATGTGTGTCAGTACATTTTAATTTTGAGATCATCTCTTCTCAAATTTAGCTGGAAAGTTATTATCTGAATTTGAAGTGACAGAACATTGAGTTAGGTAATTGCAAGTTTATAACTGCTCCCAGCCATTTTTTTATGGAGTTGTAAAGCTGGAGAAGTCTGATCTCAAGTCCTCTACATTAAGAATTCAATGAGAGCTGCTTAAAAATCCTATAGTGCTTTTCAAAAGAAAACCAGAAATGCTTTTAGTTTATTCTGGATTTTTTGTTCTTGCGGTTAGAAACTGAACCATTAACATATTCTCAGAGACAATACCAAGGTTTATTCTATAATCATGAGAGAGATCAGTTTACACTGAAGTAAGAAAAGAAAAAAAAAAGTGATTTTGTGAAGATGTTAAGAAAAAAACCCAGAAGATGCAAAGGGATGTAACAGTACTGTTTATTTGTTTGATATTATCCACGTAAGTAGTCTGCTTGAGTTAATTTCTCTAAAGTTAATGGGAATCTTTTAGTTGCAGTCTTTCCATAGAAAAGTTACTGTACTTTGGTTTGGGCTCTGAGGGCCTAATTTGTAAAGCATTTTATTACCCAGCGGTGTAGATGAGTCACTAATGCAGCTGGTTTAGAAAACCCTAAGACACTGATAGGCCTTTACAAATGTGTACATATTTACTGCATGAAAACTGTGTGCCACTGGAGGTGTTTTGCATTGAGTTGTCATGATTATCATCCGTAGAAGGGCTGTGGAGAGTAGAAGACAGCAAATCACCTTAACTATGTAGCTCTCCCAAAGAAACAATTTACAGTGTAATTTGTCTCTTTGTATGAAATGAGTTTTAACATGAATGCCGCGATAAACAAATCTAGTTATGTAATTAAAAAAACACACACACACAAATCTATTTAAAGCTCACAGATGGAGAAATATGTTATAAGGACATTTCATCCTATAATAATTTTCACTGCCAATGAGACACAGGTCTATGCTACATAAATAAGAGAAAATAAGAGCGTGATGGATGTTATTATTATTCACCTCAAACATCCTTTTCCTTTTTTTCTCCCTGTTCTAATTAGGTAGTTTCCATCTGTTCAACATTTGCAGCTGAGAGGTGCCATTGGAGAATCACATCCCAAACAAAAACATTTTGAATGCAGTATTCTCTTAAAATCAAATTAGAAATGTTGTGGTAGACAGAGTTAGATAGACACACAGAAAAAAAAATAAAATAGTACTGCAACAAAAGCAGCAAAGAGAAAAACGCTTTGAAACTTTATCTAAAAATAGAATGAAAGCCATAAATGCAGTGGGAGGAGAAGGTAAGGTCTCTTGAAAAAAACAGTAAATAAAAAATGTGAATGAAAATTAATTCTCTATATATAATTCTGTAACAGTATGTATAATAATAATAGATATATAATAATAAATATATAGTTCTATAATGGTAAAAAGTGCTACTTGTCATGAGTGTAGAAGCAGCTGTATCTTTCCACAGGTTACCTGTAGTTGAACCTACTACCCCTAAAAATTAGGATGGACTCCCTAAAGAAGACAAACTGGAAAAACGGCAGTGAAATGCAGCTTTACAAATGTAGGCTCATCCGGTTCATAGTTTGGTGTGATTCCTCATGGTGTGACAGACAAATGTTGTAACCAAGTCTCCAAAGTGAGGCACAAAACCAAAACTCACAGGCAGTTGATTTGGGATAAAGAAATGCTCTTACCTATGGAGCCAAAAATTGATTGTTAATCTGATTATTTAACAGCAAAGGTGGTCACTTCTTGACTGGAAGTGTATGGTGTGGAAGATTCTTCCTCCTGAGTCTTGAGTCCAGTTATTTTTTTTTATATGAACACTCAGTTTACTTGCTTTTCTTCATTGCTCTGCAAATTCTATGCTATCTCTGAGTCTTGCAATCTATGGGATGTTTCATTTACAGTGTATACCTGCTCTTTGTTCTATTTCTATTACCATGTAAGACAGTTTTTCCCAGCTACCAAGGTTGCATCCCTCCAGCTAACTGATCCTTACAGACTTGTGTTTGTATCCCCAGGGCCTCTGGGATCATCCTGTACATGTACAGCTGGGGTCTCCTGTTAAGCTCATGTTTTATTTTCTCCAGGGGTCAAATTGTAATTTCCTGATAATGTAACATGCATTTTATTAGCACAGCCTGTTCACACATATATTCCTGTAATTGAGTAGTTGACTCTACAAAGATAGACTAGATGCCATTAGGAGATACACAGATCCATAGACACACATATAATGCTTTCGGAACCACTTGTGTTTTATGTCCATTAGTTATGGCAGCAACACTAGTACATAATCAAAGTTGTTTTACCACATAAATACTGAACTGATTTTGTTGTTTTGTTTGCTTAACAAGTCTGGGAAAGGCATCATACATGGCAAGTCAATGTATGGCAGTTTTCTACAGCTGCCATTGAACATCGGATTCCCTTTCTGCATTTAAATATTTGAAGTAGTTTGAAGTACTTCTTTTTGGTGGCCCACAGGGAAAAACATCAGTAAGTACCATCACAAGCTTCTCTGCCACTTTCTAAATACATGGACTTCCAGCCTGAGCCTGGGTGCTGACACCTGAGACACGTGCATATAGGAGACATAGGATGACAGGAGACACTCCAGCAGCAGCTGATGAACTGCAGAGGCACCAGGATCTCTTCCAGGGGGGAACTGATGCCGTGGCCAGAGAGTTAACAAGGTGATGGAGTAGTCCCTGATGCTCTCAAAACCAGCTAATCAGTGTTAGAGGCACCTGCTGCTGCTTCTCCCTATTGCTTTCACTCACCTTCACCCAATCAGAAGGTTTCTTCTCCCAGGGTATTTTTTTTTTCATCCCTGATGTCTTTCCACAGCTTTGACAAGATTTGAAGAGTTTTTCCTCGACTTTATTACGGCTCTACAATTTGTGAGTAAAAGGTGGGTTATTGCTATTTTGTTGAGTGCCAGTAAAAATAGGTGGACCTGCAACTTAAAAAGTTGGCAGTATGTTTTCCTCCTTTGTTTTCTGTAAACAGACAATAAAAAAGACGTAAAGACTAAAAGCTTTATTGCTAAGGGAAATTTAAAGTATACAGTCTAAGAATTCAAAAGAAAATGTAAAGTAAAACTTCAAAATTACTCCTTCTGATGGAATAAGTTCTCCCAATTCTGGAGTAACTTCTAATTAAATAATTTCTTTTTTTTATATATATATATTCTTTTCATTGCTAGTTCTTAAAGATTGTTTTGAGTTTTGCTAGCTAAGCTCTTTATTTTGCTTTCTATTAACTGTAAATTAATATGAAAACTATGAAAACTATATATGAATACTAAGCTCTATCTTTTAAATTTTTGCCTGCTTCTTGTAGTGTTTATTTGATAACAAGCTCCTTTTTCTTTACAGACTTGAGTTGTCATATAAAATGCAACTGTTAGGGTTTTTTTTGTTCTTAAGAGACTTTTACTACATAACGAGTATAATCTGTCCATTAAAATAATACAAATTTTGACAAAAATAATTATAAACCATATTTCAAGGGAAAAATTGCTCAAGAAAAAAGTACATTTTGTTAATACCCTAGGTTTCTGTGATGTACAGTTTGGTGGGAGAATTGCTGTGCCTATTTCCTATTAAAATTTTTTGGAGGAATTATTCAGATGTGAATATTATGCTTTCTGAATATCTGAAATTTCAAATTCTTATCAGATACCATCAAGAAATGGAAACATTTTAGGATAGGACTTTCAGCTGGTACTGTGCTTACACTTAATGCATATTATGCTTAAATTGGACAGAGGTGAGAGTAAGATCCTTCCCTTTCCTCATGGCTATAGGTTCATATGTCATCTAACTTCAAGTACAGTTGTGGCCTAATAATAATATTTTTTTCTGTCCTTCCTTGCCTACAAGCTCAAGCTTATATATCGTCTCAGCTTCCCCTATTTCATTCTCTCTTAAGAATTATATTTGGTCCTAGCCAAGCTTAAGGATCAAAAAAAACATTCCAAAAAATGCTAGCTTAAGAAATATTTACATCAGACTGGGTGATTGCAGATATTGAGATGCTGTAGCATCCCAGGGACTCGCATACAATGCCTGTCTTAAACAGCCATGCAATTGATGAGTTCTTTCCACATTCTTGGGAACAGTGTTTTATTTATGCGCAGCTCATTCCCTGTAGTGACAGTTATTTTGGCTTTGAAACAAAAGCAGACTCTGGAAAAGCAGTGACAGAAATTCAGAGCTGATGACATTTAGAGAAAATCATGACTTGTGATTTTTATTTGAATGAATTTTTCATTTTTATGAAACCATGCAGTGTAATTTTTTTTCATCCCTTTACATATTTTCATTGCTAGCAAGAGTAAGCAGAAAGAAACTAAAAGCTGTGATGATGGGAAAGGCAAGAATGATCAGTCGTGGTGTTTCTGTACTGGAAAAAAAGGGATTTAAGTCTACTGACATTGTTAATAGGGCATAGGCTTAAGACACTCTCATGCTCATGTCATTGTACCACTCCATCCAAAATAAGTAATATCAAATCAGGTTTTGTAGTGGCTCAGATTCAGGTTAATATCTGCTGTAATATCTTATTTGTATTGAGCCATAAACAGTTGCAGAAACAGAGTTGAGCATCCCTACTCGCAGAGACTAGAACATGAATAATAAATATTTATAGCTGAGGTGATAAAATGCAGCATACTCTAGCATATTTTATCAATTTTATTAGGAAAAAAAATTCAGTTTGAAACTTATGCTTCTCCAGACTTGTTGGAAGAGAACTGTCAGGGCTGTAGGTGGATAGCTTAAATAAAATATTAATCTGCCCTGTCAGAAAGGTCAGGAAGAAGAACGCTTAATTTTATTTCCATATTCTTGCAAATAAAATTTATAGTAGTTAAACTAATGCATGGAGATGTTGAAGAAAAGAATGAAGGATACTTGATCATGTCTGAGTGGACAAAAAGGATTGGCTTGCATGTGTAAAGCTGAGGAAATTTGTAAGACTTGTTAAGGTGATGCTTCACAGGTACAAAGGTATGTTGGCATTCTGTGTTGCAGACTGTGTGTATATATGTGCATATACCATGTATATGTGTGCTCTGTGTGTGTTTAGTCTTAATCTCACTACTGGTTAGACCTGGGGGCACAGGCCTATGTTGGACTACCAGATGTGTCCCTATTCCTCTAATAATCTTCTGTGTCCAGAAAAAGCCTCTTTAACAACTTCTTTTCTTTTAATCTAAAGCAATGTCTGGTTAGTAGTTGTTCTGAAAATAAAATGAAGTTTCTGCTATGACCATTTATGCTTTCAGTTTGAGGAGGAACAAAGAGTATTTTCAAATGTTTTGGGTTGGAAGGGACCTTTAAAGGTCATCTTGTAGAACTTCCCTGCAGTGAGCAGGGACATCTTCAACCTGACCGCAGATCGGGTTGCTCAGAGCAGCCAGTCTTCTCTTCTCCAGACTAAAGAGCCCCAGGTGTCTCAGCCTTTCCTCCTAAGGCATGAGTTCAGTCCCTTCATCATCCCTGTAGACTCCATTGGACTCTCTCGATCAGATCCCTGTCTCTCTTGAACTGGGGAGCCCAGAACTGGACGCAATACTCCAGGTGAGGTCTCACCAGTGCAGAGTAGAAGGGGAGCAGAACCTCCTGCAATCTGCTGGACATGCTCTTCTTAATTTGAACTACTTTTTTTTTTTTTTTTTCAATTACTTCCATCGCCTTTAGGAAGCCAGTCACTGTATCCTGTAGAAATAGTTTGAAAGATGAAGTATTTTCACTGTTTTCACTTAGGCTTCATTATTACAAACAAATTAAGCAAAAAACTGGTATGTTTCCTATTCTATTCATAACTACATTTGTGTCTTTTTTAATCAGTTATGAGATAACTTAGTTTTCCATTATTTATTATCTTCCTTAATGGTCCCTTCTAGTTCATCTGTACCTCCTGCAGCTAGTATCGTTTTACATATTATACTTTCCCATGTCATCTTCTGAAAATACTCTTATTGTTCCACATCTGACCATCAAAAAGTGCACATCTTTTTCATTATGATGCTTTCATGAATAGGTTTTAAAGTTCAGAAGTCTTTTTAAGACCTGGAAACATATTTAGGTGCATGTTTTCTTATACATCTGAAGTTACATCAACCTTTAAGAAATTTCTGTTAATTCTTGTGAACTTCTATTCATTACCTAGAAAGAACAAGTTCATTAGTGTAATAATATGGTAAATGTTGATGAACTTTTCTGCAAATTCCTGGCACTTTTATTAAATATGAATTATTTAGTGCTCTTTAATTAAATTTTCATGCACTGTTTATGAGAAGTTTAGCTTTAACCCTAACATGTAATTCCAGTTAAAAGAAAATGTTGTGAGATTTATTGCAATAGTCTGTATTTAAAAATTAGACTATCTCCAGTTTAAATGTCAAAATACTACAGGGGCTTAAGACTTGTAAGAGCAAGTCCTCCCTCCTCTCCCCCCTCTCTCCCCTCTCTCTTTCTCTCTTCCTCCTTCCCTCTCTCTCTTTTTCCTTTCTCTTCAACACTTTATAGCAAACACTTGAATCTAATAAAAAATTCCTACTGCACTGCATTACTTTCACAGCATTCTTGTGAGATACAAGAAATGACATATGTGTTTTTCTCTGTGTGAGGCATCATAGTTGTCTCTGCAAGGACCTAACTGAAGACAGAAGTTATCCGTTATCTTGAAGACTGAAATTGGCTGATTCCTGTACAGTCTAATTGCAAGAATATTTTAAGAGGTGATTATTTTTGGGAACTCGATTAAGTAAAGGAAGTATCTGTCCTATTTCTATCTATGGAATAAATTTTCTAAAAGGGGGTTTGAATATGATGTTGCTTCCACAACATTCTTCGTTAGTCAGGATGCCTTACTTATTGAAATATTTTTACAAGGGCATATAAGTCACAGGACTTGAACTGTGTAGTTCTACCTCTCTTACTTCTAATAGTGTAGTTGCGGTGAATAACAGAATAATATCAGTGTCAGAAATTTAAAACAGATTCATAAGAAGAACAGATTTTTGAACAGACTAAAATATGTTGCCCTTTTCACACTGTCCCATTTTAGGTGGTCTTGGCTAATGGGTATTTTGGCTACATGTATTTTTGGGGAGGGTTTATATCTCATCTAATAGATTTGATTCTAGATGAAAATTCTTGTTCTAAACCCAAAGCAACAAAATAACATATTTTAATGATGGCAAGTTTGTTGTAATTTTTTATATTTAATTTCTCTTATTTTACATTCTCTTTTCCTTCAAAAAATATTTGTGCCTCTTCAGTGGAACAAACCAGTGCTCTGTGTCTTATGAAGACTGACATTGTAGTTTAACTAGGCAATCATAGAATGTTTGAGGCTGGAAGGGACCTCTAGAGGTCATCTGTCCAACCTCCCTACACAAGCAGGGACATCTCTACCTAGGGCAGGTTGCTCAGAGCCCCATCAAGCCTGACCTTGAATGACTGGATGTGACCATCTGGCCAGTTCTTTATCCACTGAACAGTCCACCAATTGAACCCGTAATTCTCCAACTTAGAGATAAGGATGTTGTGGGGGACCATGTCAAAAGCCTTGCAGAAGTCCAGATAGATGACATCCATAGGTCTACCCTTGTCGACTGATGCAGTCACCTCATTGTAGAAGGCCACTGGGTTGGTCAGGCAGGACTTGCCCCTAGGTCTACCCTTGTCGACTGATGCAGTCACCTCATTGTAGAAGGCCACTGGGTTGGTCAGGCAGGACTTGCCCCTAGCAAATCCATGCTGACTACCCAGCATTACCTCCCTGTCCTCTGTGTGTGTGCCTTAGCATATCCTCCAGGAGGATCTGTTCCATGATCTTCCCAGGCACAGAGGTGAGGCTGACAGGAGGGTAGTTCCCAGGGTCTTCTTTTTTACCCTTTTTAAAGATGGGCACAATGTTGCCCTTTTTCCAGTGGTGAAGGACTTCACCTGAGTGCCGTGACTTCTCAAATATTATGGGAATAATGAAAGGAAAAGTAAGGATAGGCATTTAATTCTTTGGCTTCTATGTACATCACATTATTACCAGTGTCTGAGTCACAGGCTGATTTGCTGAGTAAGTTATTGAATCATTCTTCAGTCATATTCTCATTTTTCCCATAATGTATTGCATCCGGAATTGTGGAATAGCCTCACACACTGAGGTCTGTTTGACCTCTGTCAACCTAACAGTCTATGAAATTTCAGTCCTTTATCTGAGCACAGTGGTTATGCTGACATACAATGTTCAGAGAACTAGCTGTATATGTATTCTTATAATAATTTCAGTTAACCAGTTATTTATATTTTATTTTTAATGCTTCTTTTTAACTATACTTTTCCTGAATAATATGTTTACTCCCCCCCCCCCCATCACTTCATGCTCTTTTGGAGCACTGGTGAATTCTAAAACTGCAGAAAAAGATGTAACCACATATAGTCTGAAGAAAAACTGAAACATTTAGTGCCATACAATCTAAAGATATGGTAAATAATTTCACTGTATTTATAGACATGCTATGTAAAAGTGTTCACATGCTAATTTTTAATAAGGAAGAGAAAGAAGATAACATCTGAATTCCAGGTTTTCCTTAGTCTAGGGCTTGCCATTACTACCTTGCCAATAAAACCTTCATTTAAAGCCACATGTGCTTGGTTACCACAGTGTCTGGAAGGAGTAAATCCAGACCTGTGTGGTTTTGGTTAAAAGGGCATGAAAACTCCATCCTGTGCTCTGTTTGCTCGTGGACTTGTCTATCACCTAACACCGCTGTGTTGCTAAATGATGTTTCGATGACCTAAGCGTGCATTTGCTGCCATGCTGATGATATGGTTTGTTTTTTTTTTCTTCCCCTACTCCCATACAGGTCTCACTCCCATCTTTAATTTGGAAATTAGTTTGACATTTTTAAAGTAATGCTGGCAAGCCCATGGAAGAGAAGGGAAGAAGGGAAAGAGCAAATACTGAATACAACAAATGATAGAGAAAATAAATATTTCTTTTTCAGGGGGCGGGTGTAAGAGCCCGGCTGTCGTGTGCCTCAAACCTTGTGAGGTGATAAGGTCTGGAAAGACCTGTCTGGGAAGAAGAGGTGTTGATTGATCCCACTGTCTCTGTGGTCCCCGCCCCCC